>JAOANK020000012.1:1433018-1444763 GCA_026257165.2 Telfairia occidentalis
GAGTTTACTAACAGAGATCAAGTTAAAAGAAAGGTGAGGTAAATGTAGAACAGAGGACAAAGAAAGAGATGGGTGAGGTTTATTATGCCAAATCAACTTCTCACATTAACAGGGTTGGTTATTCTTTGGAATGAATTGAAGGTGAATGTTCTGGAAATTCTTCGGGGAGGCTTTTCTTTTGTCTATTTTAATTTCTCCTCTTGACAACAAGCTTGTTTGGATTTCGAATGTATATGGCCCTACCAGTTATAGTGAAAGAAGATCCTTTTGGCAGGAAATTCGTTCAATCTATGCCTAATGTGATGAGCTTTGGCGTATAGCTGGTGATTTTAATGTTATTAGATGGGAGTTTAAGAGATCTTCAAGATCCAAGTCTACTAAAAGTATGAAGCAATCCAACAAACTTATTAATGATCTTCATTTATTGGAAGTTCCTCTCTCAAATGGAAGATTTACTTGGTCAAAAGGAGGCCTTAAGCCTGTGCAATCACTACTGGATCGTTCTTTTCATCTCTAAAGAATGGGATATTATGTTTAGCATTTCCAGAGTAACAAAATCAGTAAGGCAAGGGTGATTCAGTTTTTATCTCATGATTTTCAAGAGATGGATGTAATAGTCTCTAGTTTGAATGCTTTTGAGATAAAAGAAGTGGGTCCTCTGTTACTAACATGGGCAGTCTTTTTGTGTCTATTATCATCAATTCCTGGAAAAGAGGAACACAATGGACTACTAGACATTGATCATGTTGGCTATGTTCATCAAGCTTTTGACTCAGCTGCATTCAATTATTTTCTTGATATCCTTCACAGTGATTTACGGAAGGAATCGGAAGAACTTATTGTTGGCTATCGAAGTGTCTTGAGAACCTTTATTTCTACATTTATTGCATCTTATGAGATTAATCTTCAGATGGAGGACACCACTTTCCATTCACTTCTTGATATTCTTTGCAGTATCTACCGTAGGGAGGTTTGGATGAGGCATTATGTATTCAGTTTTGGGATAAAGAGAGTTTCACCGATGGTCCTATTCAGTGTCTTCTTTATGACCGAGAGGGTGAATTCCCTTCCAAGGTCATGGAATTTGTTCGTTTTTGGTCATCTCTGTGTGAAGGAGCTTGGCCAACAGAATGCGTGTTTAACATTCTAGATAAGTCTGTGGGCATATCATCCTTGTTTGAGATTAATAGCAGTACCTCGGTGGATCACATCCCTGAGATTGTCGAAACTCAACAACCATTATTTGTTCTTGGAATAGAGAGAATGTTGATTTCCAATAAGACAAGTGGACATGTTATGAAAGTGGTCGGTAGAAATATGGTTCTCGTACATTGGGAGCTACCTGGAAATTGGTGGTGTTCTCCATATTTTCGCAGATGGATGGTTTTGGTTGAAGATTCAGTTAGGAATGAAGCAACATTTTCATTGCAGTTGATTGAAGCGGGGTTGATTGTCATATTCTAAGGCGGTTATGATCTTTTATGTTTTCTCGTGTAATATTCAAAGTTTATTATTTGGGGACTTTTTTCTTTTCTTCTTTTTGGGCAAATTGCACATACCACCCTTGAAGTATAGTGATTGTTACATTTACACCCTTAAAACTTTTAATTGTTAAAATTATACTCTCAAACATTCATTGATGAAAAAATTGCATCCCTTAACTTTCAAAAGTAAAAATTAGACCCTAATTTTCACAAATAAAAAAATTACGTCCCTAAACTTTGAATTAAAAAAAATTAAACCCTCAAATTTTCATAATTGAAAAGATTAGATCCAGTTGACTCGCTTTCCATTTCACGTTTCCTCTGATCTGCTTTTGAATCTTATCAAATAGTTCTTAAAATTTAAATAAATACAACCCTAAAAACTCATCAGAGTAAACTTTTAATTTGAAGATAGTGTTGGAATGGGGAGTAACAGGATAAGTCGATTAGAAACAACAAAACAAATAACGTAGCCTTAGGTCCCCAAAGCGAGATCAAAGGCGGAGACTGTTTTCACTGCAGTTTCATAACACACAACTAGCAACCAAAGGAAAAAATATATATATTTTGTTGATGACTGAAGCCCAACTAGTAGCTTCACAACACAGCTTCTAATGGCAGCCTTCTCCATTGATGAAACCCCAAAATACTTCCCACGATCATCTCCAAACATCGATGAATGCCCAACACTCTGATTGATGACTCCCCACAACCTACTGCCCTAACACCCCAACTCTCGACCGGAACAATCTAATTGCCAATCCACGGAAATTACTTCGCAAGGGGAAAGCGGAAGAGAACGGACCAACTTTTTACTTATAAAACTAGGGAAAGAGAAGGCAACATGAGATAGAAAGAGTCAATAGATCCAATTTTTTCAATTATGAAGATTTGAGGAGTTTAATTTTTATAATTAAAAGTTTATGGACAATTTTTTTACTCATAAAAAAGTTTGAGGTCCTAATTTTTACTATTGAAAATTTAGGGGTGTAATTTTTTCACTTATGAAAGTTTGAGGGTTTAATTTTAACAATTAAAAGTTTAAGGGTGCAAATCACCCTTGAAGTATGGTGGTTGTTTCTTGTTCCCAAAAAAATAAACTCTTCAAGGAACAAAGAAGTGACGACTACATTATCTGGTTGAAAAGCTCCGCAACAAGCATGGTTACTTCACAAAGATTACTCAATTCCTCTTTTCCTTCCTAATAAGCCGAAAATTCTCAGGAGATGTAATTTTATCAACACAAGTTGGAGGCTTTTCAACTTCTTCATCATAAACTCTTAGAGGTTCATTCCCTGTTTTCTCATCTCCCCCTAGCTTTTCATCTTTCTTTACAACATCAATCCTCTTCCGATCTTATCGATTAGAGATTAAGGATGGAACGAAGCTATCATGGAACGCTTACAGGAAGAAATCCACACACATTTAATTTTACTTTCATCAAAGCTTCTTGGCAGTTAATCAAATTGAGAGATGTTGAAGAACAATCCTCCAAACCCCCGAAGTAATACCCTAAGGCTTCAAACACTGATCTGGTCCAGTAATTTAAGGGTAAGTCGCTTAGATGAATTCATCCTCTATAGCTTGAAACTACCTTTTTTCTGCTATGAAATGAAAAATGCCATTTTTCAATTTTTAAATGAAAGTTCTCAAATCTTCTCCATCTTCCAAAAGTTACCAGATGAGCAAGAGAATCTCCATCAGCTGTTTTAACAAAGCCTTGCCATCCATGAAAGGATTAATACAACAATCTCCACCAATGTTAGAACAGAGGATATGTCCTTTGAATCGTCATGTGCACAGAATCTTGTAACAACAAACATTTTCGCCCAATCTGTCTGAACTACCTCTTTATTCTTCCTGACCCAATAATTCTGCAAGGCTTCTTCGAACTTCAAGTTCTTGGAAGCAAACTTTACACTTGTGTGAGCAGCTTTTCTTTTGACAACATCAGCAAAAGAAGAATTTGAAATAGCAGCGCCTGCAATTTTTTCTTTTTCAGACTTATCCTCCTCCTTATCTTTGTTGATATAATTAACATTTCCCAGGAAAGAAGTCAACCTTGTTCATTGACTTGAGCAGGTACAATCGCACTTTTCCTTCTCCTAGTAGGTGGCCATACAACATATTCCAAATACCATTTGGAATAAATACAAATATTAAGAATTCTCCAGGTTCTTAATTCATCACGCATCTGCTAAAAAAATGGGACATGCATTAGATTCAAAAGAATATTGGCCACATGATTTTCAAACCATAAAAATTGAGTAGAATTAATCACAATCGGAGACGTTCTTGAAACATCTTCTATGAAAACCAAACCGTTGGCAGCCCAAGCACAGAAAAAGCTTTTCTCAATTCTACAACTTTCGACTTCCATGGCACTTAATCCCAAAAACTATAGACAAATACAAATCTGCTGAAGGTATAAGGCTAGAATGAAGAACAACGGGACGAAATCTTTCTTCCTCAATCTGTTTGTTATAGCTTTTGTTCCTCTTATAATGATAGAATGAAGAACAAGGGAACAGAAATTTGAGGGAGAAGAAGTTTGCCGGAGAACAATCAGAGAATGAAGGCTAGAGGGAGGAGGTAGGAAGGAGAGAGGAGAGAGCACATACTTACCTTTTGTTTTTAATTGCATCCCTCCTTTGTAAAAGAAAACAAACACTTAAAAAAAAGAAATTCTCCTGAACTTAATAATGTTTTGCATTCCCACCTGTGTAACCTCATAATTCTAATTATTGGTGTAAGTCAAGGTTCATGCAATTTACTTCCTACAATTCTTATTATTGGTGTTAGTCAAGGTTAATGCAATGTACTTTCCTTCAGAGGAGGTGCTGGGAGTAGTGTTCTGATAGAACCCAGATATATGAAACTATAAAAGATGAAAAAACTACCAGGTAACGAAATATTTGAGGTACTTAGAACCTCCCCTCTCATGAGTATACCAACTCAAGCCTAATTCAAACCTAAACGATTGCCTACCTTCATCCTCTCACACTCTCTCTATTTATAACCAAAGTCAACTAACAACTTTTCTATCTAAATACTAGTATACCTTTAATACACTAATAATATTCCTAACTATCCCAAATAGCATTCCTATCATGTTCTTCTAGTAGTCCCATTACCCTTCTTCAAAACAACCAAGTATTAGTACATAGCTTAGTGAAATCTCAAGACATAATAAACTAACGGAAGTTAGTTGTACAATACAATAATACAAGAAATTATAACCAGTCCTCACCATCACAAAGAAAATCGAGATTGATGCCTGCATTCCCCATTCGTTTATGTGGAGTCACGAAGTTTGCATCCCATGCAGCAACCTAAAATTTGCTAAGATAAATAAACAGTCAACATTTATGACTCAAAAACTCTTTTAATATAATAATAATAGTAATAGTAATAATAATAACAATTGAAAAAAAAAAACAATGGTCTACTGGAAAGAAAAAGTAAAAATAAATACACATAAACATGAGGCAACAAAATTAAATACACTAACAATTAGCTTTCACATCCTTGATTGAACCAAAAATCAGATATCACCACGGGCTTTGTCTGGCCATATTCCAATGAAGGGTGGAGAAACACAATATCTAATCTAAATCCACGAAATCAAAACCAAATGACCACACAAGCTCTGAAAATCAAATCTAAATAGAGTTCCCAACCAAAGAAAACTCTAATTCTTTTCCAAAACAACTTCAAATTCAAGCATGTATCAACCGAACTAACCACATAGAGGAGTTGGAAATGCCTAAAAAGATTAAACCACGGCGGCCGAAGAAAATTTCAGCCACTCACATGCCCTCACACACCGGCGCATGGATGATGGCGATTTCCGACGGCGCATGGGGCCCACGTACGGGTTGTTTTCGGACCGATTCTTGGGGCTCTTCAAATCGGTGAGTGGGCTTCCTTTTTAACTGGGTGATGAAGAAAAACAAACACTCCAAAGTAGTGCTCTAAATCCCAAACCCTAACAGTGCACAAAACTCACAAAATCCTCATTGCCCTAGGAAAAGACCCAGTGGCTCTCATACTATATTAATGTGAGATCAAATGGGAAGAATAACTCATATTATTCTATACGCAAGAGAAAGATATATATAGGCATACATGGAAGTCCTAAATTAATAATAGTAAATTACAATAAAGAACAAAAGACTAATAAACTTGTATTTACATATAAATATACTATTACAAACATTTTATTGTTGAATAGATAAAAATAAGAGAATGGGAGAGAGAAACCAGAGAAGAAAGAAGTTGAAAAAATGATAATATACATATATAAGAACCAAATTTTGAAAAATAGTAAACGTTATAAACTTAGTGTTACTAATGACATGAAAGGCGGAGGTTGAAAATGAGACTTCAACAAGTAAAAAAGAAACACAATCTTACGGAAAGAATATTAATGTGGAAACGTAGTTTTGGAAAGGACATCCATATTCAGAGACAAGAATCTTCATTTCCCACCCAATGACCAATGGGAGTTCTTCACAAAATCTTCCATTTGGATCAGTCAGCATTATATGATTTTCGTGAGAATTTTCTTTTGCTTTATTAGAAACGGTAGTGTAAAACTGAGAAGTAATAGAAAGAAGAAAATTGAGATCCAAAACATCCACAGTAAATAGACGTACGTGTCTTCCACAGGGGCACACTCCAAACAAACAAGAATTTAAAACAATTGAAATTACAAAAGGAAAAAACGTATAAGCCCCAAGCGCGGCCCCATTAGGGCCTGCAATCTCTGAGTAACACCTATGCAGAGGTAACAGGTTCGAATCTTCGAGTAAAATTAGTAAGGAAAACCATTGATGTCTCTAGAGTCTTGTTGGAATATCTAGTATTTATGAACATTTGTGTGTAAATATTCGTGGTCAATATTTAGTATTAATGTCTTTATTATTCTTTCCTTTTTCGTAATGGGTCTTTCTCCTATATAAGAAGACCTAAGTTACACATATAATATACAACAGAATACTTTTATTCTCCTAAAATTAATAAGTCTCAACCTTGGGGTAGCGTAAACTTACAAAAATCATAATAAAATCAAATTTTGAAAAGAGAAAAAAGGTAGTAAAAGCACAAAAGGAAACCTCAAAAATAATGCATTCTCAGACTTCACTTCAATCACCAGATTATTTTTTTATATAGGTCACGCGTATTTTAGACAAAAAAGAAACGAAAACAGCCAAAGGGCGGAGGTTGAGAAAACCTCCCCCAAAACTAAACCAAGATAGCTTTCCAATCATTTCTAATCCTCAAGAGGCTATAATTACAAAAGAATTTTGTATGATTAAAACACCACCAAGAAGCAAAGTGATGTACACTATCACAAGGAATCAAAGGACGCTCCCTTGTCTTGAAAAATTCTACTATTTTTCTCTTTTCAAATCAACCAAAGGAGAGCACGAACAACAATTCCAAAGAATACGAGCTGATTCCACCAGATCTAGTTTCGTTCAAGTAACATATTCTAGCCAATTGAAAGAGTAGAGCCACCAAAACTTTCAATGACAAACTAATCAATTTTAGCTGGCAAACAAAGATCAAACCCAAATTTTGAGAGGATGAAAGCCCACGTTGCCAACGTGGCAAACATGCAGTGCAGAAAGATGTGATCAAGATTTTCCTTCTCTTGTTACAAAAACAGCACATGGAAGGGGATAAAGACCAATGAGAGAACTTTCTCTGCAACTTATCAACTGTATTTAGGCTTCTGTAGCAAATGAACCAAGTGAAGAATTACACTTTTTAGGGACTTCAAAATGCCAAATGAGATTGACAGGGGGACAATTAATTTTGCCTTAGAGCTGTATTTCCTTTTGTTATAGTGAGATGCTAACAACCTTTTGTTTCTCTCCTTCCAAGTTTCCAAAGGACAGACGAAATAAGTTCTACAGTTACTAGTTTTTATCGCAAGACCTAATATTCTTAGCCACTTGAGACCAAAAGTAATTGATAGAACGAGGAATACCCTAATGACAACCAAATATCATAAAGAAGGCATCCAAAAAACTCCTTATGAAGCAATGGACAAATGAATGTTCTAGACGTTCCCTAGCAGTACCACTACCAAACATCAAACATCTTCATTTACAAGTACATCATTTCCTAAAAATGGAATGGTTGAGCAAGAATTTGTTGGCTTGAGGTTGAGACAAGTTAATATTACCTGAACATATTTAGTTGAAGGGTCCTTGATGTTAAGAGTGAAGTCCTCGTTCCATGTTGGCTCCTTTGTCCTATCATAACATGTTAGCATGGTAACTAGAGGAAAGTAACAAATCCATCAAAGTTATAGTGAAATGCTAAAATCTTTTAAAACAGACAATCAAAATAATAATAATTCTATATTGAAAAGTTACAGGGGTTTAAAATTATCAACTCCCTTCAAGAATATATAGAAATTCCCCCAAGCTAAAATAACAAAAAGGTTAACAATGGAAACACTCTCTCCCCCCTCTTCTCTCCTCATAGGCATTTCATATCTGTTCTTGAAGTTTTCTCCAAGATTTTTTTTGGTGATTGTTCATGCTCAAGCATTATTCAAGTGAGTGATCAAGTGCATTTCCTTCCCCTCCCCAGTGTTTCAACCTCTTCTAAATTTTTTGAGCTCTTACATTATGAAATTAAGTAGTAGTTGCGTTCAAAATAAGCATTTCTCTATATGGATTTTTTTTTGGTAAGAAAACCAAGGTTTCATTCAGAAAAATAAAAGAAAATACAAGGGCATATAAAAAAAAAAGGATTCTGAAATTCTAACTACAAGAAAGTACTCCAATTCAAAAGAATTAAACTCGGGTCATAATTACAAAAGGGACGAGAAACAAATGTTCATAAAGAGGCGTTAGACCTAATTGCCTCCCAAATCTACTCACCCCGTCTAAAAAAAACAACAAAAATCCTGCGAAAGAACTTTCCTTTTATCTCAAAAGGGAGAGTACAGAAGTACCTCCTCAATCGACGAGCCATAATCCCTGCCACGAACCCAGATATGTTAAACGTGATCAATTTTTCATTGAGGAGCTGGAGAGAAAAGTCTGGCTACCGATTCAACTAGCCCATCTCATTTAGCTTGAGAAATCTATAGTTGATTTGATACAATACCCAATCTATTAAAGTTATTGTATGCAAGATAGATTTGACTTTAGTACTTGCGCCTCCACGTATTATTTTAAGATGGCATGTGGGACTTTCGATTTGGCCAAGCACTGATGAAAGGAAAAGTATCTTTGTTCCCTTTGGATTCAATAAAGCTGGCTAGGTGACTCTTCGGGATATGTTAATATGTTCTTAAAGAAATATTGATGTCAAATGGATTTAATAAAGGAAAAGTAAGAGATAATGATGGATAGAATAGATCTTGGGTTACTTTATCTCAAAGTGTTTCTTCTACATCGCATGAATATTGGATTAAAAGGAATATGAAGTAATGGAAAATGATTAGTGATGGTCATCACAAGGTTTGGTGGCCATGATGATTTGAAGGAAATTGTACATACTATTGGGAGAAAATAAAATTATTTTATTTCGTATATGACGGTCACTATATATATATATATATATATATAGGTACACAAGACCCTTAACTAAAAGCATGTACAATTCCTATTAAAGACAAATACATAATAATATATATATCATAACACTTCCCTCAAACCTGAGCAAATATGTCAATCATGCCCATCTTATTATAAAGATAATTTATTCTTGCTACATTTAAGGCTTTTATAAAGATATCTCCTAATTGTTCTCCAGTCTTCACATATTCTCTAGACATTAAACCTCAATTTTCTCACGAATAAAATGACAATCCACTTCAATGTGTCAAGTCCTCTCATGAAACACTGGAGTAGATGCAATGTAAAGTGCAGCTTGATGTCACACTACAATTTTGTCGGCATTGTAATTGAAGCCTATCTCAGCTATGAGTTGATGACACACTATTTCACACACCGAGATAGCTCTATATTTTTGACTCAGCACTCGAAGGGAAATCTACTTTCTGCTTTTTTATCTTCCATGATACCAAATTACCTCCTACAAAGACATAATATCCAGAAGTTGATCTTCTATCTTCTTTGGATCTAGCTCAATCAGAATCGGAAAAACACTCAACTTTCATATGACTATGATCTTTATATAGGATTTTACGTTCTACTGGAACTTTTAGATAGCATAGAATTTTTTATACTACAGCTCAATGATCCTCTGTAGGTGAAAACATATACGGATTTACAATACTAATTTCATAAGCAATGTTTGGTCTTATTACTAATAGATAATTGAACTTCTCAACCAATCTTTTGTATATTTGAGGATCTTTAAATAATTTTCCATCTTTAGTCCCTTGCAATTTCGGTGTCATTGGAGTACTATATGGTTTGTCATTAATTTTCAAGTCTCAGATAACAAATCACATATTTACATTGTGACAGAAAGATACTTTTTTTCTCATCACTTCAAGACCTAAGAAATACTTCTAGATTTCCAAATTGTGTAGATCTGGAACGAGTCAAAAAAGTGTTGGAAGATGAACAGTTGAAGAATAATGAGAGGCCAATAATAATTGATGAAGGGGTAGAAGAAGATGAGCAGATTTTAGAAGATGAATGGTTAGAAAATACGGTTGATTCAGATTTAAATTTGAAAAATATGTAAGACTAAGAGTTTCGTTGTGATGATTTGGAATTGTCAGCACATGTTGTTTTGAATATGAAAGGAGCAATTCAGATTCAAAAGGCATTGACTCTTCAGATTCCCATGGCCGTTCAGTTTTCTCCATTAACATCGGTGGGTAATTTATCCTCTCAGCTCGTTGAAGTCCAACCAAGTATTAATGATGTAGTGGGTGATATTAATTCGGGTAGGCCCGTATTAACTCCTCATTCTTCTCCAAAGCTGGCTGGGTTTGTCTCTCCTTTATTTAAGGTGGCTGCCTTGTTGTTTGAATCTTTTGGGAGATATTCGAAGAGCCTCTCCCCTTCTCAAAACCAAATTAAATTTCGTGAGTATAGAATAAAAGTCTTGCCGTTTTTTATAGCAGAAGGAAAAGACCTTTGGTTTTTTATCCTCCGATAATGCAAAAAGACCAGCATTTCATGTCTACACGGGATGATTTGTTGAGCAATAACTTGATTTCTGATTTTAATTCAGCAGACTATTCTAAAACAAAGGTCCCTAAAGTACTTCATTCTCTGCATCCATTGTCTCTGGGGATTGCATATACAACATCCTGTAGTAAAAATGGTGAAGCTTCAAATGATTTCAATTCGGAATTAGAGTCTGATTATTGTGTCAGTGTAAGTTTCATTGCCTCCCCTGCACTTATTCATCATTCTGAAATTCATCAGTGGGAACAAGAAGATCCTTTGCTTCACAGTGACTTGAATTTTCTCTTTAATTCTCCAGAAGTTAATTCTTCTCAGAATTTATCACCCTCTTAGGATACTTCAAATACACCATTGGTTAATCCAGTTGAATTCTTCAATAAGGTTGGTTTATCTCTAGTCCCTTTTTCATCCTAATTGGGCTCTAATTTGGTGCTGATTTATGTATTGATTTAGATGAAAATCATTACTTGGAACGTCCGTGGTTTGGGGGATTCTAATAAAAGGCTGATAATTAAGAAGTTTATCCGCAACCAATGTCCAGAAGTTGTTATGTTCTAAGAATCCAAATTAAAGATGATTGATAATCTATTAATAAATTCATTGTAGAGTGCAAAAGAGGTTGAACGGGCTGAGGTTCCTTCTTGTGGAAAATCTGGTGGGTTGTTGATAATGTGGGACGAATCAAAAATCAGAGTGAATGAAGTACTCCATTGCGATTTTTCTTTGTCAATTCGGATTTCTCTGCTGAATAATTCGGAGATTTGGGTTTCTTCGGTTTCTGGACCCAACAATTGTAAAGAACGACGTTATCTCTGTGATGAGATTAGATCCTTATTTGCCTATTGTGATAAACCTTGGTGTATGGGGGGAGATTTTAATGTTATTCGATCGCTTTCTAAAAGATCTTCTAAGGGTAAAATTTTGAAGAGTATGCAGAGATTTAATAAATTAATTAATTGAGGAGCTTAGTCTAATCCAGGTTTCCTTATCTAATGGTCGGTTTTCTTGGTCTCGTGAGGGTGCTTCTCTAGTTAAATCCTTATTGGATCGGCTTTTTGTTTCTATCCCTTGGGATTCCATATTTGAAAATTCAAGAGCATCTAGAGTCGTTCGCCCTACCTCGG
>JAOANK020000012.1:1452400-1465151 GCA_026257165.2 Telfairia occidentalis
GTTGAAACAAAGTCCACGAGCATGGTTTGGAAAATTCAGTCAAGCACTTGAACAGTTTGGAATGAAGAAAAGCAAGTATGATCACTTTGTCTTTCATCAACGATCTGAGAGTGGAATTATTCAACGTGTTGTATATGTTGATGATATTGTCATCACTGGAAATTATGCATCCGGTATTTTATCTCTCAAAACTTTTCTTCATAGTCAATTTCATACTAAAGACTTGGGAACATTAAAATATTTCTTGGGCATTGAAGTAATAAGAAGCAAGAAGGGTATCTTTATGTCTCAAAGAAAATATGTGTTTGATTTACTATCTGATACTGGAAATTTGGGAGTCAAGCCATGTAGTACTCCAATGATGCCAAATTTGCAACTTACAAAAGATAGAGAATCTTTTGAAGACCCTGAGAGATATAGAAGATAGGTTGGGAAATTGAATTATCTCACAGTGACACGACCAGACATAGCTTACTCAGTAAGCATCGTGAGTCAGTACATGTCTTCACCTACAGTAGATCATTGGGCTGCAGTACAACAAATTTTGTGTTATTTGAAAGCTGCACCTGGACGAGAGATCTTATATAAAGATCATGGTCATATGAATATTGAGTGTTTTTCAAATGTTGATTGGGTTAGATCAAGAGAAGATAGAAGATCGACTTCTGGATATTGTGTTTTTGTGGGTGGCAATTTAGTTTCATGGAAGAGTAAGAAGCAAAATGTAGTCTCGTGATCAAGTGTTGAATTAGAATACAAAGCTATGGCACAATCTGTATGTGAAATCATGTGGGTGCATCAACTGTTGATTGAGTTAGGCTTCAATGTTATAGTTCCAACCAAGTTGTGGTGCGACAACCAAGCTGCTCTTCATATAGTATCCAACCCAGTATTTCATGAGCAGACTAAACATATTGCAATTGATTGTCATTTTGTTCGTGAGAAAATACCACAAGGTTTGGTGTCTTCAGAATATGTGAAGACTTGAGAACAATTAGAAGATATCTTCACGAAAGCTTTAAATGAAGTTTGAGTAGATTACATGTGCAACAAGTTGGGCATGATTAACATATATGCTCCAACTTGAGGGGGAGTGTTATAATATATTTATGTAAAATAAGAGTTTATTATTCTTATGTCCTTTATTGTAATTTCTCATTATTAGTTTAGGGCTTCCATGTATGCTTATGTATATCTTTCTCTAGTGTATAGAATGAAGTGATTTATTCTTCCTACTTTGTCTCACATTAACCGTCCCCAAATTCTACTTGAATAGACAACATCATGGGGGGCACAGCTGGAAGTAAGGCATTTTCCTCTGTAAGGAGTCGTTGGTGTTGATGGCTTTGTGAGCAAGTTCCCATAAAAAGAACTTCACCTTCAACGGCGCACACCTTTTCCAAATACTTGATGCCAAAGATGGATCAATGAGGGGTTCTTTGGGCGCCAAGTCCAAAAGGAGGGCTTTTGTGGAGACGATGCCACTGGGATCCGTCTTCCATACCCAAATATCATTATCATTCACTATGCTGATAGAAGAGAGGAGATGTATCAGAGAAGCCCATTCATTGATTTCGTTGTCTTTAAGGTTCCTTCTCAATTTTAGGTACCAGCTATCAGTGCCCTCGTGCCAAAAATCAAAAACAGTTGCCTTCTTTGCTTTAGTTAAATTATATATGAGCGGGAAGCTATCGGATAAAGGTGACTGTGAGATCCATAAGTAAGACCAAAAGTGTATAGATCTTCCATTCCTAACACGAGCCCTCAATCTACTATGAATTAGATGTTGGTGCTTAAGAATACTCCTCCAACCACCATACTCCTCCAAGGGTCGTGGGCTTTGTGGAGGTTTAGTGTTCCGGGTGAAACATCCAAAGGAGATTTACCGAGTTTTGCATCAATAATCTTTCTCCGGGGGCCTTTTTTCCGAGATGTATCTCCAAGACCATTTTGCAAGGAGAGCCCTATTCTTGTCTCTTATGTTTGGAATGCCCAAATTGTCGTGAGACTTTGGACGAATACCTTTGTCCCACCAGACGAGATGGTGGCCATACTTGTCAATGTTTCCAGCCCAAAGAAAGTTTCTGTAAATGCGTTCTATAGTGTCGCTCACCTTCTTAGGAATGCAAAAAAGAGAGAGGTAGTAAACTGGCAAGTTTGTGAGTGTGGCTAGTAAACTGGTAAGTTTGTGAGTGTGGCTAGTAAACTGGTAAGTTTGTGAGTGTGGCTTGAATAAGAGTGAACCACCCCCCTTTAGAGATGTGTGTGTGGCTCCAAGATTGAAGACGTCTCTCAATCTTTTCAACAATTGGGTCCCAAAAGGTGTGGGCGTTGGGATTGCCATTCAAAGGGAGCCCGAAGCAAGATGAAGGCCAGCTTCCATTTTTGCACCCATAGGTGGAGGCAATAGCTTCACTTTCCTCCTTCTCCATGTTAATCCCAATAATTTCAGATTTGTTGTGGTTGATAGTGAGACCAAATGCCTCTTCAAAGGAAGTTATGACTTTGAAAAGATTTCTAAGCTTTGTTTCATCACTGTTTGCAAGAGAATCGTGTCGTCCGCAAAAAAAAGGTGATTAACCATAATATCACCATTGCCAAACTTGAAACCGCTGATGTCCCCGTTTGAAGTAGCTTGAATGAGAAAGCGACTGAGGCCGTCTATAACTAAGGTAAAGAGGAAAGGAGAGTGGGGTCGGTAAAGAGGAAAGGAGAGAAGGGGTCTCCTTGCCTCAAACCTCCGGTTGGATGAATCTTGCCCCTAGGCCTACCATTGATGATGATCGAGTTTGCGGAGGACAAACAACCCTTGATCCACTTCCTCCATAAAGTGTAAAAACCCTTTTGATGGAGGATGGAGTCTAGAAAATCTCAATCGACCTTGTCGAAAGCCTTCTCAATGTCTAATTTGATGACAACTCCCTTATCACGCTTTCTTTTTCTACCATCAATGAGCTCATTAGCAATGAGCGCCACATTGAGAATGTGTCTACCGTCAACGAATGCAGATTGATACTCGGATATGGTAGAGGGAAAGGCCTTCTTTAGCCTATCAGAAAGAACACGGGCTATAATTTTGTATGCACAAGTGGTGAGGCTGATAGGCCTAAAGTCTCCAACAGTTTTTACATCCACCTTTTTAGGAATAAGACAAGTGTAGGTCTCATTGATGTTGGCATTGATAACCCCACTCCTAAACAAATCTTGGAACGCACCCAATAAGTCGGGCTTGAGCATGTTCCAACACTTTTTGAAGAACTCCGAGGTGTATCCGTCAGGGCCAGGGTTTGTTTGATCTGAGGTCACATACTGCCTTCCATATTTCTTCTTCGGAGAAGGGGGCTTCAATACTCTCCATCTCGGCAATGGATATAGGGTCCCAGTTGCTTATGGCAAGGATGGGAAAGAGCTTTCTGTTTTTGGTGTATAGTTTCTCAAAAAATGGGAGGAATTCATCAATAATCTCCTTCTCGGATAGAAGGCTCTCCCCTTTGGAGGATCGGATCTCCAAAATAGTGTTTTTCCTTCTTTTTGTAGCGACCACACTATGAAAGAAATTAGAGTTCATATCGCCAAGCTGTAGCCATTTGTTTTTGCACTTTTGGCGCCAAAAAACCTCTTCTTTTGCAATGATAGACTGAAGCTGGTTCTTGAGGGAAGCCCTTTGGATTTTCTGGACAAAATAAAGCAAGCCAGACTCCTCCAGGTTATCCAGGATGTCCATCCTTTGAGAACCATTTTAGCTCTTTCAACTTATTCCCAAATCTGTAGCCAGGCTAGCCATCACAAGTGAAATTCATCCACCAATTTTCAACTGTTGTTGTGAAGTTATGAGTAAGCCACACATTTTCAAAGCAGAAGGATGTTGGTCCACATGAAATAGTACCCAAAGATAGAATGATGGGTAGTGATATGATGTTGGCCTCTCCAATCTTTTAGAAGTGGACGCACCAAATTTATGGAGGATACTATCGGATAATAAGAAAAAATCAATGAGCGTGAGAGTTGGGGAGTCTCTAAGGTTGGACCAACTATAGAGGCCATTTTAAAGCTTTACATCCGAGAGTTGAGTTCTTTCAATGAAAGTATTGAACTTTTTCATGCTTCGAGTGGGCGGCTTATTGCAGGATTTCTCATGAGTCCATCTTGAAACGTTGAAATCCCCTTCAATAGTCCAATGGGGGTCACAAAGGGCATGGAGATTGCAAAGTTCTTGCCAAAAAAGGGGCCTCTCTCTGCTTTTTGATGGTCCATAAACACCTGTGAGCCAAAAGGAGGAACCATCCAATAAAGATATCAACATGGATAGAGAGAACGCACCTTTGGTGACTCAAAGACAATGAATGATGGGTCATTCCACATAATGAGAATTCCCCCAGAGGCTCCATAAGCATCCAATGCAGACCACCAATCTCCCTTGAGCTCCAGACGGATTTAATGATGAGTCTATTGAGTGTTGACAATTTGGTCTCTTGAAGAATAACAATGGTAGGATTGTGCTTGAAAATGATGTTTTTAACAATAGCTTGCTTCTCCCACAAGCTAATGCCTCTCATGTTCCAGGAGAGAATTAACATCGGGTTTGGAAGGCCCTGCCTTTTGGTTTAGAAGCGAAGGGTTCATAATGAATGGAAGAAGCGAGATTGGATAGTTCTCTTAGTCCCCTTGTTTTGGGCCTTTGTGGGTTTTGGCTTTTTTATAGTGTATGGTATCGGCATAATGCATAGATCTCGAGCCTTCAACCAAGGAACCATGAGATGAAGCAAGTGAGAGGGGTCAAATTCTCTGCCTTTGTCTTCCTCTGTTTCAACCCAGTCGGTTTCTGTCCCATATATGTCGATGGTCTGGAACGAACTGATGGTCTAAAGCCAAAGGTGGACGGGGATCAGCAAGAGAAGGGTGGGTTGGCGGGCTGAAGAGGTGAGGGGGAGGGAAGGGGAGACTGAAGGAGGCGAAGGAGGGGCCGAAAAAAGAGGAAAGGAGCTGGAGGCATAATCTTCGCAATCGGAAGGAGGGATAAGGGGTTGAGATGTGGATGATTTACGGCCAAGGATGAGAAACAATTTCTTTTGGGTAAGTAGGGTAATGGCTACCTTTTTTAGGTGAGGAGAGATGAGTAAGGATGGGCGGGTCTAAAACAAAGGCAGGTTGTAGGTCGTTTTTGAGGATTGGGTTGTGGAGCAGGCAGAGGTAAAAGAGGGTCCAAAATAATAGAAAGGGATGGGCCAGGGTTGGAGTCGGGCCGGTCAGAGAGGAAGGGTATGGGTTGGCAGAGCAAGGGGGTGGGGCCCTCGTTGACAGAGAAAAGACGGGTGTAGACGGCAAGATCAGGGGTAGGGGGTTGTGGGGGTACAGTCCAAGAATTCCTCTCACACGTCTCGATCACCGGGGGATGCGCGTCTTCTTCAGAAACACTCCCCGCCTGTGGGCTGTAGCCATGGACTCCGATCATGTAGCCAATGTGATTTTCTGCAACGAAGTAGGGATCAATCTGAACCAATATTGGATTGCTGCAGAGGGCAGAGAAATCACCGCAGGTATAAAGCCCGTGACATTATCTTTGATTTTGATAGAGGCTTCCATCAGGTCAAGCTTTGATAAGGTTTTCTTGGTTGTTTCTACGAATCCCCCACATGCATTGCCAATGAACAACAAAGTTTCATGGTTCCATCTACCCAAAGGGAGATTTTTTATTTTTATCGAACCCCTGTATGATGGGGTGACCTGGTCCTACAGAAAGGAAGGGCTCCAAGGCTCAAATTTTAGAGAGAAGCTTCCCACTTTGACCCAATCCTTCGCTCCGCAAAGGAGGTGTACTTTGATCTGTGATCTGGCAATGAAGAAAAGCCTTGTTTGCAAGGAAGGGGTTTATGAAGCAAAAATTGCAAATGTGAGTTTCTAAGGCTCTCATTATCTTGTACCAATTGTCATGGAAGCATCGCCTGGTCACAATGATTGAGGATTCCAACAAAACAAGGGCATGAAGTTACGGTGGGGATGAAGGGGTCTTTTGGGGAAGGGTGAAAGCTTGTGTGGTAAGCACATCCCTGTAGGATGGGGCTGCAACGTTATGAGCGGGCTTGAGGTTGGTGGACGTAGTCTGAGGCTATGGGTGTGGGGGAGTTAAAGCGGACTTTGGATGGAGAGAGAGTATTATAAAAACTCTTCAAGAGGCTATAAAAGGCCTTTCATCCCTTTCTTTCTTCACCGACGGGGATGAGAAGCTTGTTAAGACCCCTACTGTGGTCCAGAAGCGCTATTTGAGCCAGAGCTCCTTTTCTGTTGAGGGTTTTTTCGATCCAGAGGACCTGTTCTTCATCTCTTCTTTCCTTGAAAAATTTCTAATTTAGGGGGGCAGATAAGGTGGACTCGAAAGTTTCACAGAGCCAAGGGAAGGAGCTTCTTCGTATGGAGATGAAGAAGGCTCTATCTCAAGTGATTTCGGAGATCTTGATTCTGTTTCCTCAATAGCGGGAGTCGATTTCAATGGAGAATTTTTTCCGTTCGATGGAGGACGAGAGGGTTGGGGGGTGGGGATGCCTACCCATGGAGTCTCCGCAAACCAGGATAAGGTCTTGATTTATTTTAATGTGTGCTTTTTCAAAATATATAGTTTTGTTTCTCTTTGGTTGAGCTATGACAACATTTTCTTTAACGGGAATAGTAGTGTAGTGATAACATGTCATAAACATTTGTGCATATTATATGGGTATAAAGGCATGTATAAAATTAGAGGCAAAAAGAAACAATAAAAAATCCATGAAATTCATATTAATTAAAACAAATTAAGGGCAACCAACAAATTTTTTAGCAGTAAGACAAACTGAACATTAATCCAAACCTCAGCACAAATGTCTCAAGAGCTTCTCTTCTCAAGAAAATATTGCTAATTTTTTCCTTCCAAACTTCCCAGAGAATAACCAGGATGGTATCAATCAAAAATGATTTTGGCTTTGCCTCGGGCACAGAGCCAATGGCAGAAATATAGAAAAGCCAAAAGTGCTAACGTATTTCCCCAAATGGTTGAAATGGAAGAAGAAATTACTATTGTCTTCCCAAGCCCCTTTTACATAAAGTAGTCTACGTGGGTTAAGGAGAAAAGGCGTAACAGCGTGCATTTCGTCAACTGAATTATATTTTCTGACACCCTAGCCTTTCCACACGGAAGTTAGAAAATTAAAACTAAATCTCATGTTAGGTCGATTAAGGAGAAAGGAGCTACCCATGGATCCATAGCAGGAAAATCAATGCCCTTCTTCAACTTTATGAATAACTGACCATCATATATCTCTCGAATAAATGACCTACATGAGTAAGAGTGAATCGTTACTGTACTTAAAAGTTTGGATTTATGAAAAAAAATTGGTGTGTTCAATGGTGAACTCAAACAAACTTGATTGCATTTGAATTATGAACCACTGTTACAGAATGGTAAATATGGTAAATATACAACTAAAAAATCAAAGACTTCCTTTTGTACATGTGTTGTCTATTTAAGTTTGTTACAGCAATTACATACTCTGAAAGATATACAGTTGTACAACCTGCAGCGTCAACTTCACGCTTCCCAAAATTTTCCTGTCCCAAAAAGGAGAGATATACTTTTAAAAAAATCACAAGAATTCAAACAAAACACTTCAACCAACTTACTTTTCTTTTCTCTTTTCTTTTTGTTTGGAGAAATAAAATGAAGTCATCAATAAGAGAGATTCAAAATGAAGGCATCGTTCAAATCCCCTAGCAAGGGTCTTATAAAAACGGTCCCTCCAATTAGCACAAATAGAGAAAAAGAATAATTATTTAGAAAGGGCACTTCAATGGACAAAAATGATAATTTCCAAACATTTCAAAAGATTTTATCACATCACATTGTTTAGTATGAATGTCGGACACAAACTCAAGACCGCGAAGGAGGCAGGAGGAACAGAGCATCAAATTGTTTAGCATGAATGCCAATAAACTAAAGCTATTTTTTTTATAAATTCACATTCTTAAAAGACAACAACTTTTCTTGCGCCAAATCTCACACTTGATGGCTTTTGCACACCCCCTCCCCCCGCGGGAACCATAATACTTTAGCTTTGTCTTGGAGGATGACATCACATAGTATTTGCAAAATAAACTGAATTGGAACCCAAAAATATCATATAGCTATGGCCTCGATTTCAAGCTAAAGGCCACCAAAGGAAGAAATGATCTTCACTATTTTGTACAAGTTACACCACCTCAGGGAGATAAACCTATTACCATCCCTCAATTGGATTCTAATCACAAGTGCCAATCATACTCAGAATATGGTCCCAAAGTAAATCGTTACAGAGGGTAACTACAAAGAAGTAGAAGTCCAAACCCAAATGGATGGGTGAATTGACAAAACCGCAAACCTACCCCCACAACCTATCAACACTCAACAAGGATCTCAATTTTTTCTTCCCAACAAAATTATTAAAAAAAAAACGCCATCTTGCCAAAGCTACTAGCCTTTTACCACCAAACTGAGCATCTAAGACAATTTCCTCCAGCATCGCGCAAATACTTGGAACTCGGAACCATAGAGATACCAAAATTTTGCACAAAGCAACACCACACCTTAGTAGCAAAAGTGCAAATCCACAAAAGATTATTAAAATCCAAGAAAAGAACCAGCTTCCAAAGTTCAGAGAAGAAAGGAGGGGAGTACAGGAAGGAAAAGAGACATTTGTTTATAGGAATAGAAAGAATAGAAATGTATACAAAGATATACAATTAAAAGTACTAGAAAGATCTATAGTCCACACACGACGGTCTTTATAGCCCGGACTAAGACCGACTGTTTGAATAGTAGAAACAAGGAAGCCAATTCATCGATTTCTCTATCACGGAGGGCTCTAGTGGGAAGATGAATCGTATGATAACAAGATAACTGAAGAAATAAAGAAACTTTTGGTACGGCATAAAACGAAAACTGCGACTCAAGGTAAGTGTTTTGAAGCCAAGAGTTCCCCAAAATCGAATGCTACATCCATCTATGGCTGAAAACTAAACAGTAGACATAAAATTAAAAGACATTCAGATAAATCGCCTTCCTTGTGGGTCCTAAAAACCCGCTCCAGCAAAGCCAACAAAACAAGCAAGATAAACCACCGTCCATCGCTGTTATTCTGAAAACTTGAGTATCTCAAAATGGGTGTCCACTTAAACACTTTCCTAATCCACAAGGAAGTTGCAGAACCAAAAAAAAAAATCAAACAAAAAGGAAAAAGTAAGGAGAATAACAAAATTACAGGCGGGCTGGTGTAGGCTTCAAACGCGAAACCGGCAAGAATGACGGCAAGATTGATATCGAAGGGCGGTCGTTCACTTTCTTGGAGGAGCGATAAGTTATCAGCATCAGTCCCAGTTCTGCAGAAGCAACGAAAAGAGGATACTCCGAGGGGACCCCTAGGATTCATCAGGAAAGCTAAAACCCTAGGTTTCCCAGAAAACGGAGCACGTAGGTCGCGGGAGATGTGGAGGCATCGAGTGGAATGAAGGTTTGGAAGGAGAGTGGAAAGAGAAAAATTGCAGTGAAGAGAAGCCATAGCAGCTATCAGCAGAGAGTGAGAGCGAGAGGAGGTGTGGAGGAATTAGAAGGAAAGTTGCGTACAAACGGAAACGGAAACGGAAACGGAATCGGAATGGAAGTGCGAGTGACGTCTCGAAGGGCGCGGTCAACCACCCAAATCCACCACTGTGCCACGGTACATTATTGGTACCAATCTTACCGATATATCGATGATGTATCAAATATCGGCGATATATCGCCGATATTTCGATATATCGACGATATTTTGGTAAAAACGACTTTACCTCTACTATTCATTTCGATACCCGCAGATATTTCGGCGAAATTCGGCAATTTTTTACTCTTCGGTGGCCAGTGGATGGAAACAAGGTAACGGTCACGCCCATTCTCACATATTTTCTTTCTTTTTTTTTTTTTTTTTAATACTCCTTCGTCACCAACCATGACCAAACCCACATTTCTATTTCATAAATTTTCAATTTCGGGCCCCCTTCACTACAATTTAGCGAGTCTTTTCTGTTTCTTTTTTTTTTTTTCCCTCTTTTGGTTCAATTGGTTCAGTAATTTCGTGGGTGGGAGATGGAAGTATCAACTTCGTGTATGTTGCACGTATTTTTTATAAATATTTAAAAATTATTCTGTTAAATAAATTGAACAAAGAGTTTAACGTACTTTTCTTTTTTTTTTTCAATAAAAAGTCAACATAATTTTTAAATTGTTTTAATAATTAAATTACAATTTCTTTTTTATATTAGAAACATGTTTAGCTATTTGATTCATTTGGTGTGAAATCCATTATTGGCTAAACAACTATTTGGTTATGCCATTTTAGATGTTGTCATAATTATTTATGACTTTGATGAAAACAAATTAATTGAACTATATATATAGTAAATTTGAAAAGCAAAAGATAAATTTTCTCCTTTATAGTCTTTAATTTTATGAAACTAAAATAATGAATGGAAAAAATTAAAACAATTATAGTTACCAAGAGAAAAAGAGAATTGGCAAAATGAAGAAAGAATATTTCTCCCTCAAAGCCATTTTTATCTCAAACTTGGATGAGTATGGCACCTTTTACTTTTTGGTAGGTTTATGGATTAGAGATTTGTTTAAAACATTTGGAAAAACACATGTTTTTAGTTAAGTTTTCATTTATAAGGATGAACATTTTATGTTGTAGCCATTTTTAGCTTTTTATTCTTGGGTCATTTTCGGTAAAAAAATTTGGCTCAATCATACCTTTTTGGGCCTTTTTGGGTGGGACAAAAGGAAAGACGGGGGACAACCATGCATGGTACTTCTCGATCGTGTCTCCAAAAGACAGTTAAACAAACAATTCATGAATTATATTGCATCACGATACTTTTCTCTCAGCTCTTACTTCACCCTGTCGGGTGACACTTCGTGTCACACATGCTTGCTTTATGCTTGTTCTCTTGGTGAGGAGTCTCAACCTACTCTCTTTATAGTAGGGTTAAGACACTATCCCTTAGTTAAAAACTTGCCATCGTCTTCAATGACATTCTCATGAGGTTACAATCTTCTTTCTGTACTTAAGATTGTAACACTTTCTCCCACTTAACTGCGCCATCGTCCTCGATGACGACTTCCTTCTTTAGACTGGCTAACTGACTCTGCTCTCTTTTCTCAACACCTCAAATGAACATCAACTTGGTGTAATGCTTATAGTATTGTCTCCTCTCATGGACCTTTTTGTTCCCTCATTTCTAACTTGGCCCGAAACACGCACCATTGGACATTACACTAAACTTAGGAACACTTGCTCTTACTTCAAGCCGTACCTAACCACGACTGGCGATCCCAATTTACCAAGACAACTAACAATTTGCTTGCAGCTCACTTCTTGGTTGGCACTACCCTTTAGCCAACTCTCTCTTCATGCCTCCCTCGGCACTTCAGGCACAACTCCACTCTAGCTCTTCTTTCTTGATGACCATAGTGTCATCTTGCCCCACTTGGGCCTTTACTCGGATCGCCACGTGTTGCTTACAACTTCCCCGCATCTCTGACAAATCCTCCTCGAATGCATCCCATGTGGCATAAAAAATTGGTGGGTTTGGGATAGTAATCTTGTGATCCAAAATGCCCATCCTCCTTCATGTGCTCGGCAACACTCGATGTCATGTCTACGGGGTCTCTACGTGTAATCATGTTGCTCGTTTCTTTCCAAAAACAAATGCCAAATCATCGTAATGGAAAAAGGGCTCGTTCCGCATTCCTTTTGCATTATGATGACCTAGCATGTTAAACAAATATATTACTAGGTTGTAACGGCTCGACTTTTTGGACATGGACCAATTAGGGTTGTTATTACATGCATGTTGCTTTCATTTAAAACTTTGAAAATACACTATAATAGAATAAGTGATTACTCATGAAAATTTCTAAAATACTTTAAAATATTTAATTTGGGATCACATTTTAAACTACTAATTAAAATAAAGTAATAAAGAAATAAAATAGAATATTAACATATCATAATCCACAAAATAAACAATTAAAATTAAGCCATAGAAATGCGAAACATTGTGCTGATGCATACTCTATGGCACATTCATCAAACAACTCCATCATTTGCCTCGTACATTCTTGCCATTACCTAGAAAAATTATAAAAATGTTAAGTATTAAAATACCTAGTAAGTAACTCCGTTAACAGGGCCAGACATACATACACATACATATAACATAAAATATGTGACCGAAATATTTGGTCAATTAAACTCTTTTCTTTTTGCAAATGCGAACAATTAACACATCCCTACATAAATAGTACCAACTCATTAATGGTGCATAAGCGGATTTCTTGGGAGACTCCACCCCAGTTGATGGTAGTTGACACCTAGTCAACAGAGTCAAGTCTCACTCGATAAAGTGCCTCAATCTAGGATGTTCATTAAATTACTTAGTTACTAATTCACTAGTGCTTGCCTATGCAGGTTTCATGTGGGACTCTACCCCAACAGATGATGGTTGGCACCCAATCTATGGAGCCGAGACTCACCCACCTAACTCCTCAGTTTATATACATCAACATGATAAAGGATAGTCCTTTCATAAAAACATTTACACAAACAAAATTATGGATGAGGTACCATAACTGATCATTTTTTAATCCAACAATCATATTATACCTAATATCCCGAGTTTAGGGCAAAAATCCCAATAGGTAAAAAATGGATGA
>JAOANK020000012.1:1509307-1523255 GCA_026257165.2 Telfairia occidentalis
TGTTGGAGTCTATTATGGCTTAAATATTGTTAGTTTAAATTTTGAGTAATTTCACGCACATTTTTATTTATTTTGTAGGAACCGTGCAAATGGAAGAAAATAAAGAATTACGAGTTTTTATTGAGAAATTCAGACAAATTGGATAGTAGTTTAATGGATTGATGAAAGTAGAAATGCAAATCATAAGGAAGAAGCATTGAGACGCCAAATCCAACGTTGAGACGCCTGCAGACAAGTTGAATTGAATCAACCCAAGTGGACGACATTTGGAAGCTGTCCATAGCGTCTCAATGCTAGCGCAATTTGAAGATTCTGACCTGCAACAATAGCGTCGAGACGCTACTTTATAGCGTCTTAACGCTACAACTTTGAAGGCACGCATGAGAAAATTTTCATAGCGTCTCAACGCTGCCACAATAATTTCCATGTTTATTAGGGTGCAACATCGAGACACTATTCTAGCATTTCGATGCCATCGACAGATCTATAAATAGAACAGTTTGCAGCATTTGCGAGGCTTTTTGACCATTTAAAGAGAGAAACCTTTGAGATTTCGAGAGTTTACAAAATTAGAGGGCAAGGAGACTCTTTGGAGCGGAGAAAACGAATTTTCTAAGATTGGAATGTGGAGATCAATTTGGGGACGAAAGATCGAAGCGTCAAAATTAATTTCTTCTCCTTTCCCTTGACTTTTTGTAATCTTTCCATGATTTTTAGTATGAGGATTTTGATTTTTATGTTTGCTAAATTTTTAGTTCTAGGGATTGATATAGCCACTGGTTTTTATAAGTCTGATTTATTGATTTACCGAGATTGATCTTTCATTTATTCTAGTCATGCAGTTATATATTTATTGCTTTTAATCTCTTGTTCACGGATTAACTGTTTATTGATTTGAATCTTTCACTCGGAAGAGGGGGTTTAGATTAGAACTTGAATGCATGACTTAAGTAATTTTAATATCGAGAGATTTAGGATTGCTTGAGAAGTTGTTAATAAGACTGAATTTCATGTCTTTGCTTGTTAATGAAATTGAATAGGAATATTAGTTTCTAAATTTGCTGGGAGATTAAATTGTACTCAGGAGAGACAGTTTATATATGCATGTTTTAGGCTTATAGAATTTTGTATTGAATCATTGTTGGTTAAATTAGTTAAATTAGCTTATAAGACTAGCTGATGAAATCAATTCCCTAGAACCATTTCTCTCTGATTTTCTCACCTTATTGTTTTTAGTGCTCATTTAATTCGCATAATTTCACCCTGTTGGTTTCTCTAAATAAAATTGAACGTTAGTATTCGTGGTACTTAAGTGAGCTGGAAACTCAATCTTAAGGACGACACTCTTCATCTCTTACATTATATTAAAACTTGATTTCCTACACTTGAGGGTGAGCAATTTCTTATACAAATTTTTTTAAACCTTTTATCCAAATCTACTTGTATCGAAGCTGCACTATCTACGACCCACCTTTATGAGTAATTTTCAAATTTTGTGTTACTCTCAACACAAACCAAGGCATCATGTGTTGTCACATTTGCTTGTAACTTGAGTAGGTTATCACTCATTCATTTGCACTTGGACTTCACGTGACCATTCTTATGGCAGTAATAACACTCGATGTTTTTCAGCCAATTACTTATAGTACTACAACTACCGTTATTGTTGTGTCGCTCCTCAACAACTTTTTTGTTATCCTTACTAATAGCCCATGCTGACACAGAAATGGACTCTTACTAGGACTACTACCCTTTCTACGAAGTTTTTCAGCAGCTGTTGCATCACAGATCTCAGAAAACTTAAAACTATCACTTCCTAATAAATTAGACACTGCAATTTTCATAGTTTCCCAACTATCAGGCAAGGACGTTAAAAGTAGAATAACATTAACGTCATCAAAAAAAGTAATATTAACAGATTTTAACTGATTTCTAAAATTTGTCATCTTACTTATATGGGCATTGACTAAACTATTCTCATCCATGCTATACGTGCAATATCGCCTAACGAGATAGTATTTATTGTTGGCAGAAGGCTTTTCATACTTGTTTGCCAAAGGCTCCATCAAATCTTTTGCAACTGTCTCATTTGCCACAAGACTTGCAACTTCCTTTACAATGTTAATTTGATGATGGCCACAGCTTGCTCATTTAAAATTTTGCAATTTTCATCATCCATTCCCTCAGGTTTCTTTTTCAAAACTTTATGAACTTTATTGTAAGTGAAAAAGACCCGAATCTACATCTTCTAGTAACTTATAAAATTCAGTCCATTATGTAAATTGATGCAAATCTATCTCTCATTGCTCTTGAACCTGGCTCTGATACCAATTGTTAGGAAAAATAAATGTGAAGATAATGATTAGGTCCAACTAAATGGCCAAAGATTTATTTTCACTACCACAAGCAAACTACACACAGATCAAATATCACAAGAATAATAAACTGAAAGTAAAGAGATTTAGGGTAGAGAAACTTGACAATAAGGATTATTTATACTGGTTCACTCCAACAATGAAAGAGCTACGTCCAGTTCCTACAACTGTAGGTTCCACTAAATCAGCTGAATATTACAATAGAAAATACACGATCAAAACCTCGTTGTACAATATCACAAAGAGTCCACAAGTTTTGTCTCTCTAGATATTTCTCTCTCTGCCTCTCACTCTTCTCCCTCATTATCTCACACTCCCCCTCTGTAAAAGTAATAACATCTATATAGAAAAATTGAAAACGGCTAGGGCGAACATGTAAAAATCGCAGTAGTATCGAGACGCTATGAAAAAATGGGCGCGCCTGATTAGCGTAAGCATCAATACGCTATAACCAGCATCGAGACGTTTTCCTCTCGGCAAGATGACTCTGCAACATTGATAGCGTCTCGACACTCTCCCTAGCGTCTTGACACTATCACTTCTAGACAAAAAAAATTCCAACATGAAGAATTCTTTCTCGATTTGTCTTCTTCAATCCTTGTACGACGATTCTTCATGAACCAAGCTCGATTGATGAATTTGTCTCCCCACCTTAATAGATGCCCATCATAACTTTTATATTGTCTAATTTCTGTTTTTTTCTTGTACTAAAAAAAAATTAAGACTTCAACTTTGTCCTCTCATCTTAAAACCAAATAGAATAGGATAGCCATAAATAGCATTTATTATAAATTAAATAGAAAAAAAATAATCATAATAAAAGCACGAAGGCAAGAAATAAGGGGCACTAACGCACGCGTCCCACTACCGCCACCGCAACATTCTTAATTCTCATTCTTACAATTATTATTATATTAAAGAAATGCCGAATCCAATTTCTGTGAGTGGGACACGACAGCTTCCAAACTACATCCAAACAAATTCCATTCTAACAGACAAAATTGCCTCATCATCTTCTCCTTCCTTCTCTCTCTCTCTGTTTCTTTTTTTTTCTTTAGTCCACCAAACTCCATAGCTACTCTTCTTGTTGCTTTTTTTTTTTTTTTTTTGAACTGGGTCTTCTTCCTTCTTTTTTCCTTCTTTTTGAGGGACACTGTCCTTTGTATCTTTAAATCAAACTCCTTTAAGCTCTTTTCTCTCTGTGGAAAAAGTGAATGTTATTATTAATTGTAAATGGGGTTGCTGCTCTGGCTCTGTTCTCCATCTTTCCCCTTTCTTAAACCTCCACATATTCCTTTCTTTCCTTGTGAATATTCATAATTTCACTTTCCCAATACCCAAAATACAAACCACGACCCTCAATTCCTAGGAGAAGGAAATTTTTCTAAAAGAAATTCAGGAATTCCCTTTTTGTTTTCCTGTCTGTGTGCTCATCAAAATGATCAAGGATTTTGCTTCTGTAAGTAATCTCTCTCTCTCTCTCTCTCCACTTTTTTTAGTGTTTGTTTGCATAACCCTTATGCCATATATGTATGTATATTGCTTTCGTTTGATGATTTTATGTGGATCTTTGTTTTTCGGTTTAGGATTATGGGGCTTCTTTTGAATTTTGAGTTTTGAATTTTGAATTTTCTGGGTTGTGGTTATTTCCTGTAAACCCAGGGAATTTTACTGTTTTATTCATTTTTCGGAGTTCTCTGTATCTGACTTTTTCATATTGCTCTCTCTCGTTGTTTTTGTTGGTCATTTGAGAGAAATTGGGTGTAGCATTTAGAAATTTCAATTCTCTTGTTCGAATTTTATTTTTGAACTCTCTCAACTCAAGTTTTCAACTTAGAAGCTTCTAATTTCCAATGGGCAACTATAGTCTTACCATTATCCTTTGATTTTTCATTAAGATAAATGAAAGCCTACAAATATTACAAATGGGTGGCACAAAAAAGAGATCCCAAAGCACAGGTACTTAAGAAATTGAAACTTTGAGGTACTAATTTCCGAAACGTCCGTAAGGGGATGAGTAGTTTGAGATTTGCGTATGAAATTGTCACTTAATTTTGTTTTTTGGTGGAGAAATTATGGCTGGGAATCTGGTAGCTAACAGTTACAGTTTTCTAATTACCTCTAAAATTGTTTTGGCTGCAACGTTTTATGTTGGTGTGCAGTTTTATGAATAATGAATTGTGCTTTGTCCGTATTAGTAACTTTAAATTGAATGGAAAGCTCATATCAGCCGGGACGGATTTATGAAGGGACCAGGGGAGGCACGTGCCCCCTAGATTTAGAATTATTTTATTATATATATATAAAAATTCAAATTAATAATCAATTCAATTGGTAGCTTAGTGGTAGAAATACCTTAGAAAAATCCTTGTGCCCTCTCTGGGCATGGGTTCAAGTCCTACTTTGTACCTATTTATAAATAATTTTATTTATTTTATGTTTGATGCTCCCTTACTAAAATTCCTGCATATCAATATGGTTTTTTGTTCACATATTTGGATTTGGCTTATTTTTATTACTCATTTTTCGTGTTTCAGAATTTCATACTATCAGACTCAAAGAAGAGATTGCGCCTCTGTACTTTCTTCATCGCCGTAATCCTCGGTGCAGGAGTTTATTTCATTGCAAGTAAATTTAATACAAAGGTAAAAATTGAAGCATATCTTTTCAAAGTTCTTACCTTCCTGTTTAATATTGATGAGGACAGCGGAATATTTGTCCAGGTCGAGGTTATAACTATTTATGGCACTGAGATTGAGTTAATTATCTTTGCAAATGAAGAATTTAAACAGTCGGTTCTCTGTACAGTTTACAAACTTTTGAATCTGCATTTCAAGTAATGGCTTTACAGTTTGCCGTGCAGTCTCCGTCTATGTTGTTCATTAGTGGATGTCCCTTATATTTCTTGAATTTAGGCCCTACATTGCTCATGTTTAAAAATTGAATTAATGCCAGTTTCAATGAAACCTCAGAAATAGATCCTATTAGGAAAAGTATTAACTCTGAACAAAAAGAAAAAAACTTATGATCTTTATGAGTTGTTAAATTATCCTTCCACTTGATAACTTATCTTGGTCAATATTCAGCGTATGAACTTCAAGCTTTCGTCTTGTTAGGTGATCATTGTTGATATTTTCCTTCCTACAGTAATGTTATTATGCTTGGGAGTATTATTCTTGTGTAGCTTTTATGATGTTCCTGAGCACGAAACATCATGCATTCAAATCATCTGTTGTGCACTAGAATAAGTAAAATTGTTATTAGAAATGACTGAAATGAGGCAATGACGGATATCTGACAAACTTTCAGGAAATATTGAGATGGGAAGTATTCTATACGGTGCGTGATGTAAAATCCAGCCCATGCAAGGTTCGTCTTGGTTGAAGCAAGTGTTCTATTGATGGTTTCTCATTGAATTTTGTTCTAGTTTGATTTAAGTTTTCTCAATCTCCTCTCTCCTGCTTTTTTTTCCTTCTTTTGTAGAATCGATGCAGGCCCCCGGGGAGTGAATCTTTGCCGGAAGGAATAGTTAGTAAAACATCTAACTTTGAATTACAGCCTTTATGGGGCTCAACTGTACAAAATGTAAGTGATGCGTAGAGCAAAATGTTGCTTGTCAAAACACTGAATATGAACTTTTCTTCTTCAATGAAGTGTAATTTTTTATTTTTTATTTATTATTATTCTTTTGTGTGTGCGTGTTTCAATAGAGCTTTCAGTACACTTGTTAAAAGTTTCAGTGTTTATGATTTTTTAGGATATGATTTGAGATAAATGCATTGTTTGAATCAACTCGTTCACCTATCTACATATACAACTTGGTTAATAAAGACAAAATTTGTAGATATAAAAACTGCACAAATTTATTGTTTGAGGAGAAAGAAGGTGGGTCTAATATTGCATCGCCCTTAATTGAGTGTCGATTTTCTGTGGCAGAAAATGCCGAAAGTTTCAAAGAACTTGTTAGCTATTGCTGTTGGAATCAAACAAAAACACGTAGTCTCAAAAATTATTGAAAAGGTAATGATTTGATGCCCTTATTGTTTACTACTTTATTTTTTTTACAATCTGTTATCTTGTTGATATTGTATTTTTGCATTCACAGTTTCCGCAAGATGATTTTAACATGATGCTTTTTCATTATGATGGTGTTGTGGATGAATGGAGGAATTTAGCATGGAGTTCTCACGCAATACATATCTCGGCATTTAACCAAACAAAATGGTAATGTATATTTGACCCCAAGAGTTTTCTGAAGTCGATGATAATGTTCAGTTTCAAGTTCTCAATCACAGATATATTTATCGACTCGAAGTTAGTTGCTTTCTATTTTACATATTAAATTGGAATAAACCGTTTCATGGTATAGGTGGTTTGCCAAGCGTTTCTTGCATCCAGATATAGTTGCTGAATATAACTATATATTTCTTTGGGATGAGGACCTCGGCGTTGAGAATTTTGACCCAAAACAGTAGGCATTATTTGCTTTTCATCATTATTGAGTCCATGATAGTCTCTTCAGATAGTAAATATTTGAATTCAATGTCTATGGTCATTTAGCTATTTTGATTGAACATGGAATGTTATGCTTTTATTTATGTGTAAGATCCTAAAGTTGAGCACTTTATCGCGAAGTTATGGTCACATAGGATTTGTTCAAGCGGATTATCAAGTACAATGATACCCTCTTGATGATGACGATGTGTATGTTTTTTTATTTCTCTTCCTGATTTTTTATTTCTTCTTTTCTTGATCTAAAACTATGTCAGATATATATCAATCCTAAAGGAGGAGGGGCTTGAGATATCACAACCAGCTCTCGATCCGGTTAAGTCCAAGGTACACCAGCCGCTTACTGCACGCAAAACCGGCGTGAAAGTTCACAGGTCAGTCTTACATGGGTTTTTGTAATGGTAATTTTTACTTTTCCATGACATTGCTATTATTTGAGACTACTAGACAAATTATATGCATTCTTGAACAAAAATGGCCATTTTTTCCCAATGGTTGAGCTTCATTTTTTGAGTTAGCCTCATAACCGTTACACAAAGCTTGATCGGAATATCTATTTCTGATGTGTTCAAAGGTCTAATAAACACCACAGTGATGTTTTTTAGTACTTGAAATCAAATGACATAGTTTTCCATTAATCTGCCACATCCTATTTCATAGGTGTACTTCTGTTTTTCCGTTTGCCTGTAAATGTAGACCAATTTTATTAATTTTCTCAAACAGAAGGTTTTACAACTTCAAGGGCACTGCACGGTGCGAAGCTAATAGCACGGCTCCTCCCTGTGCTGGGTAAAAATTTACCGACCCTCGAACATAAAAGGTTTTTCAATTTTTTCTGACATCGAATTCAAATATATCAAATATATATATATATATATATTTACAAATTTGATGTAGATGGGTGGAAATGATGGCTCCTGTGTTCTCAAGGGCAGCATGGAGATGCACATGGTATATGATTCAGGTAAACAACTGCTATTGAAGTGAGATTCAGATTCAGATTCACGTTCAAAGTAGGAGTATAAATGATTTTAACTATTTTGCAGGCCAATATTTTAAAATATTTAGGGAAACTTGCAAAAACCACCCTAAACTACAAAAGTTGTAACAGTCACGCACTCGAGCCCCCTAATGTTACGAAATTGTTGTCATTAAACTCTTAATAATCACAAAATGCACAAACCCTCTGAACTATTAATCCAACTCTCAAACTATAGAATTACTACAATCAAACTCAAATTTTTAACATCAATTTTGTAAGAAATTGATTTCTTATATCAAGATGATAGCTCAACATCCATCTGAAAATTAAACTTTTAATGGTTAATATTATATTATAGTTTTCAAATTTTATAGAGTTAGAAAAAATTGGGTTAAAGTGTAGCAGTTTTATTGTTGGAGGGTTTGATTGAAATAATTCATACAATTTGTATTATTTAAGGACTTAATTGTAAAATTTATGGGGTGATTGATGAATTTGAAAATTTGAGGGTGTGATTGTAACCACCTTTATTGGTCAGATTAATCAAAATCATGACTACTCGAGTTCAATACATGGGAGTTAAGAGAGATATGTTATGGTCTCATGTGCACGGCATGCAGATCTTTCCGGCTTGGATGTCATGTTGTAGTACTATTGGACTCAAAAGCTTAAGCTATTAATTATTTCGAGGTTATTTCTTTCTCTTTGATTCACAGAATGACTTGATCCATGCATGGGGCTTAGACAGACAGCTTGGCTATTGTGCACAAGTAATTTCCACATTACCATTTCTTTTGTTTTGCTTGGGAAACCACCATTTTCTTGTAAAGGTTGTGATTATGGATTCTCTTTCAGGGTGACAGAACACAAAAAGTCGGTGTCGTCGATGCAGAATACGTAGTTCATTTAGGTCTGCCTACACTCGGTGCTTCCCACGGCGAGGTGGTATAGATATTCAACCAATCCAATGAATTGACAACTTGTGCTTATTTTGCCTATGAATTTGCACTGATAAACAATGTGGTCCAAATCATCAGTAGCTTTCATTCAGCATCGAATTATCCGATGTAATTATGACACTAAACGATCTTCCCATTCACTCAGCTAAATTCCAATGCTCCAGCTCTTTCCCAGAAGGACGACTCGTCGAAGTTTGACGGATCGGTTTGTCTGCAAACACTCTAAATTCACCCAAAATTTGTACTCTTTTTTCTTCAATTATGAGACCTAGCTTAGTCTTCAATACTTTCAGGAACCTAAAGTTGATAATAGAGTTAAGGTAAGTTAATACAATCAATCCAAGTATTTTTTTTTTCCCGCCTTGATGATTAAATAGTTCATGGTTTGTAATATATCATAAAATGTGTAGGTGAGGATGCAATCTTCCATGGAAATGCAGATCTTCAAGGAACGATGGACCGACGCCGCAAAAAAGGATAGATGTTGGATCGACCCGTATAGATAAATACCAAAGTCAACCAACAGGATGGCAGAACTTGAGCTTGCATCTTACAACAGATTCTAGTTGTCTAAGAACAACTTATACCCAACAAATTCAAATCACCAAGGACCAGATTTTTCATTGGAAATAACTCACTCTTTGTTTATAATGTATACAAAGTTATGGATTTCAAAAGGTTGGTAATTTTTCAAAAGGTTGTAAATGTATTACAGTTTTCCTGAATAATTTAGGTTTTAAAATATGAGTTATTTGGGAAAGTTTTCTTGTAATCTGAATAAATGTAAAGCTTATTTTGTGAAAGTTTTCATTGCTTGGTTGGTTGGTTTTAAATTATGCCATTTTTTACCTGAGAACTCGGATTAGGTATGGAAAATTGTCATAGTTCAAATTCGTATAATCATGTTCCACAGTAAACGCACTTCTTAGAAATAAAAAAGAATAAAAATAAGTTTAGTCTGTTTGTCTAATGTCCCTAAACTTTAAAAGAAAATCTAATAAATTTGTCAACTTTTTGACATCGTGTTTAATAAATTGGTCAACTTTAAAAATAATACGATAGGATTTGGAATTTTCAATCTTGACTTATCCAACACAAAATTGAAAGCTTAGAGTTTTACTAAACCTAAAATTGAAAGCTTCCCATAGTACACAATATTGAAAGTGAGTACTTAATTTATAATCCAACCTAAAAATAAAAACATATAAATAAGATCACATTTGATAACCATTTTATTTTTTGTTTTCTAGTTTTGAAATTTTAGCTTATAAATACTACTTCTATTCCATTCTTTACTTTGTTATCTACTTTTTAGAACTATTTTTAAAATCTAAGTCAAATTTTAAAATTACAAAAAAGTTTTTAAAAGTTATTTTTGTTTTTGAAATTTGGTTAAGAATGCATGTGTGTTGAAACTTGCAAAAATGGTGAAAAATGTACTATAAAAATTGAGGAAAAGTAGACATAATTTTTAAAATAGAAAAGTGAAAATGGAATGGTTACCAAAGTGAGCTTAAGTAGTAAAGTTGTGTTTAGGATAACTACGAAAAAATATGCTTTTGAAATAAAATTATTTTTTCTACGAGCGTTTTTTAAAAAATTAATAATTTAAAGTATTTGAGTATAAAACTAATATATTGTTTTGATTACTTTTTGGTAGTTTTACTTTCTATTTTAGTTGTTCAATTTGTTTGACTTACAGTTGGCAGGTATTGTCACTGAAGCCTATTTATATGGCTTAATATCATTCAATAAATAATCAACCATTTATTTACTCTGAGTTGCAATATGGTATCAGAGCATTGTCTTCCACTTTCCACCTGATTTTTTTCTCTGCAAAAGCACTTTGCCATGGCTAGCAGTACCGATCCCAACTCTAGTTTATCTTCTTCATCAAATCAATCTGCTATTGAAAATTACATCACTCTGTATTATCTTCACCATTCAGATAATACGAGTTTAATTCTAGTTTCGGATCTTTTGACAGAGAACAACTGCACATCCTGGAGTCGATCAATGATCATCACTCTCACCGTGAAGAACAAGATAGGGTTTGTCGATGGTACACTTCCTCAGCCAACTGATGCATCGCTAAATTCTTGGATCATATGCAATAATGTGGTCATCGCATGGATTCTGAACTCTCTTTCTAAGGAGATTTCAGCGAGCGTCTTATTCTCTATTTTTGCCAGAGAAATATGGTTGGATTTACAAGAGCGTTTTCAACGCAAAAATCGGCCTAGAATTTTTCACTTATGGCGCGATATGTCCAATTTGATTCAAGATCAACAATCTCTCAGCACGTATTTCACAAAACTGAAGATACTTTGGAATGAGTTAGCCTCCTATCGGCCTTCTTGTACTTGTGGGCGTTGTTCGTGCGGCAAAGTGAAAGCTCTACTCGATTACTACCAGACTGAATATGTGATGTGTTTTTTAATGGGGCTAAATGAGTCTCTTAGCCCTATTAGAGCTCAATTACTATTAATGGAGCCTGAGCCTTCGATTAATCGTGCCTTCTCTCTTATCGCATAGGAAGTAGAACAGCGACCGAGCTCAATCTCTTCTACTAATGCTTTTGCATCTCTTACTGCCCTGCTTGTTCCGAATTCTCCACAACCACCTCCTCGTAATCAAAATTCTTTAAATTCCTTCAAGAAGAAAGAACGCCTTGTATGTACACACTGTCAATTACAAGGACACACAGTAGATCGCTGTTATAAACTCCATGGCTATCTGCCTAGACATCGCTTGGCATCTAAATTTCCTTCACCAAAATCTGATGACCAGACTGGGACTACGCCCAGTGTTTAATCAGTAGTTTCATCATCTCCTTCCTTTACGCCTGAACAATGTCAAGGGTTGTTAGCCATGTTGCAGTCTCATCTGTCAAAGGCAAAGACCGATTCTACTTCTAGTTCAAGCGCAGCACATGTTGCAGGTACTTGCTATTCCTCCTCTGTTTTTACTTCACCTAGCGATTGAGTGATTGATTTAGGGGCTTCAGTGCATATCTATTCCTTTAAGGATTTTTTTGTGACATGCATGCCTGTCTCTGTTATGTTTGTCTCTCTACCCAACCATTCCCATATTGTTGTGGACTCAATTGGAGATGTTCGAATTAATTCGCTCCTCACACTTCAGAATGTGATGTTTATCCCCTCCTTTCGATTCATTTTGATTTCTGTTGTTAGTGCTATCGCAAGAGATTCTTCACTCATGATGCGGTTTACTGGTGATTTTTGCTTGATCTAGGAAAAGTTCTCTTTGAAGACGATTGGGAAGGGTAATCTGTGGCAAGGATTGTACGTCCTTCGGATGGGTCATTTACAATTTGTACATGCTCTTCCTACTATTTCACCTATTTCTAATGTTGTTTACAATACTGCGCCTATGTCCTCTTTCCAAAATTGGCATGCTAGGATGGGACATCCATCAGATAGACATTTGTTAGCTCTCAGAAATGTTTTAAATTTTGATGAACACAAACATGGTTGCTCTCCTCCTTGTCTGATACGTCCTTTGGCTAAACAACGAAGGTTATCTTTTGTTTTCCATAATAAATTTACTAATAAGGCCTTTGACTTGGTGCACTACAATGTTGGGGTCCGTATCAGTCACCAACACATTCTGATTTTCGTTATTTTCTCACTATTGTGGATGATTTTTCCCGATATACATGGGTCTTCTTAATGAGGCAAAAGTCTGATGCATTATTCTTGATTCCTCGTTTCTTCAAGTTAGTTAAAACTCAATTTGATGATACCATTAAACAGTTTAGATCTGATAATGCTTCTGAGCAATACTTTGTTGATTTTTTTTTTCATTTCGAATGGGTTGTCATCAGTTTTCTTGTGTGGGGCGACCCGAACAGAATTTGGTTGTTGAGCGAAAACACCAGCATTTACTTAATGTTACTCGTTCTCTATATTTCCAGTCCAGAGTTCCTGTCCAATTTTGGGGAGAGTGCATTCTAACAGCTGCTTTTTTAATCAACCGAATCCCCTCCCCATTCTGAGTTGGGATAGTCTTTATTTTCGTTTATATGGGAAAAAATGTTGATTATTCATCCATCAGAGGTTGTCTTTGTTTTGCTTCACGTTGTCAGGAAATTGCCTTAAGTTTCATCTCCAAGCGATACTTGTTGTTTTCTTTGGTTATCCTCCTGGAATAAAAGGATTTAGACTATTTGATATTGAGAAACAAAAGTATTTTTATTTCTAGGGATGTTGTATTCCATTCCATGAGGAATTTTCCCCCTTTTACAATGTTACTGTTACAGACGAGATTGTTGATCCATTCCCTGATTTGGTCTTGTCTCGATCTTTTGATTTCTCTAGCATTCCGGACGTCCAAACTGCTATAAATATGTCATCTTCTGACTTTGTTTCTCATCCAGCGACTTCACCATCCCATATGGTTGATATGCCCATATCTTATGATACTAATCCCGTTGTCGTACAGGATGTTCAATGTCGTTCTTCACGTCCCACTAGACCACCATCATATCTTAGAGACTATCATTGTAGTCCGATTGCAAGAGTTGATCCTCTTGTGTTGGAAACCAAGTACCCTATATAGAAGTATTTGTTTTATACGGTCATTTGTCTTCTGAATATAGGGTGTTTGCTTTGAATGCCTCCCTTCATTTTGAGCCTCGATATTATCATCAAGCTGCTCCTTATTTCCATTGGCGTAAAGCTATGCGGGTTGAACTTGAGGCAATGGACAGTAATAATACGTGGTCTATAGTTTCTTTGCCAACTGGCCAACACTCTATAGGGTGTAAATGGGTCTGAAGGAATCGAATTTCTAGCGGAAGCTGTTGAACGCTTAATGCATCCAAGAATGAATTTGGGTAGGAAGCATGTTTTACAGAAACAAAAATACAGATAGAATGAAATACCTTTGAAGAACCGTTCTTCAATCTTCGTGCGTATTCTGTATCAAGAACACTACCAGAATGGGATACCCATTATTCTCTGGATAATTCGGCCTTGGAAGAGTGGTCTCCAAGATTGATAGAGGGAATTGGGAGAGGGATGTTGTGGAATTCGGGCAATTTCCACCAATCTTCTAATTCACCTATGTGAATAGTGTGTGAATTATTGTACCAAAAA
>JAOANK020000012.1:1523355-1547826 GCA_026257165.2 Telfairia occidentalis
AAATTTTCTTTAAAACAATGTATCAAATACATTTATTTTTCTCTTTTTAATTTAATGTATCTAATACATTAAATTTAAATTTGAACAACTTCAAATTTAATTTTTCATTCAACATAATTAATCCATTAATGAGCTAGCTAGGAGACCTTATGGGTCTACAGATTATAAGCTCCAATTATATAAAATTAATTAATTAATTAAACTCATTAATTAATTAATTTTCATTCATTAACTCAAGGTCACTTCACTAAAAACTTGGAGTGGCACTCTTATGCATTGTAGGCAGGTTATGTCCATGGATATATAATCACTACATGCAAATCGATCTTTCACGAGTAGTTCATAATTACAGCTGGGTCAAAGGTCTGTTTTACCCTTATAATTATATCTTAAACCTTAAGTACTATTGATCCACTAACGAACAATATGTTTATGATCCAACCATAAATTAAGTCTCTCTCGAGTAGTGAGAGGGTGGGGCCTCATTGTTCAAGTCCCGAAATCAGTACTTGAAGGGAATTACTCATCTATTTACTCTATATGGGAATGATTGAATTTCATCTTATGAGATTATGTTTCCAGCTTCCCGTTTGGTCATGTCCCAATATAGTAGGCTTATTGAATCAACTTTAAAAGTCATTCTCACCCATGTGAATCAAAGGACGTGCCCTTACAAGCAGGAGTTTATAATTCACTCAGGATTGAGACGAGTCGCATATGATCATCCTATAAAATATTAATATTCTCTTTTAAGGAATTTATGAAGAGAGATAAAATATTTTGTGGTCCAGTCTTATAAAAACTCATTGTATATGATACCCCCACTCACATGTCTCCACATGACAATTTGGATCAAATCATTTGTAACCTTTACAAAGTGGGTCATATCAATAGTGTCACCAGGATAAGGCACCCAATCTTATCAATATACTATAGACTCTTTAGATTATTTCTTAAATATGATCCTCTTGTATGTCAACTACATATTGTTCAAGACTACATTAGTAACCTAGGATTTTCATAAAATGGTTAATAAATATTGAATATAAAAATATATTTTATAAATAATATTATACAAGTTACGAGGTTTTAGGGCATAAATCCCAACAGGTTGTTCATCTTGGTCCATGGCTGAAGTCAGATCGATCTGCTCATCCAAGATAGTATGTGCGCGTAAGGATCGTCATATATGTGGTATGGGCTAGGAAATTCTCTCACGGTGCAGGCATCACACATGACGGTATGTTGCAGCTGAGGGCATGTTTCAATAAGGTATCCTTGAAATGAGCGTATTCTACATGCTTCTACTACCTGCAATTTTCTAGTAATCAATTGATGAACTACAAAAGTTAGCTCAAAAATTTGGCTTCTAAGCCCACTAACCTCATCGTCTTGATGAGCAGCTCTTCTTGCAGCTGGCACCCAATATTGTTAAGAAATATCTACCATGTTAGGACAAGTAGACACAATGAAAACAAATAGAAAGAATTTTTTTTTAAAGGACAAATTTAAACAATGAGAAACTAATATAGTTCCCAGCACAGACGCCGAATTGAACGAGTTGTCGAAGCTCTTCAAATAAAATAACGATTCTTTTTAAACTAATTTGTAGAAATAGTGGAATCAGGTAAAATCCCAAGAGAATTATGAGGATTAATTCATAATGCTAATTAATAAAAGTAAAAGGGAGATTTTTCTGAGTTGGTGAATTAAACTAAATTAAACAAAGTAATAAAAGCCTAAATTAATGAGAGTAAATCTTATCGAATATTCAATCGAAAGGTGAATTTTCCATCTAATTGTAATTTGATCATAAGATTGAAACGATAAATTTTTTATTCAAGAACTTAGTCTACTAGACACGATATAGTGACAAGTATAAATTCTCCTAAATTCATTGACTCAACCCAGCATCCAAGTCAATTCTTATCAATAAATTAATTAGGCACGATAGCATTTCATATCAATTGAATGATAGCATTAAACACACTGAAATGACTAAACCAAAACTAATTAATCGAGATAGCTACAATTTAATTAGTTTTATTTCCTTATTTCCCTAGAGTATATTTTGCAAGCAATGTAAAAAGGAATAGCTACATTTACAAACGTATAAGTCGACTCTTAGCTAATTTAATTTCAATCATCTATAACAACTAGGATCACAAATTCATGGATGGCAGTTGAAAGATTGAAATTAAATTCAGGCGTCAATTTAATTAATAATAATCATTCATAAAAATTAAGAACAAGAAATAAAGATTTCTTGAATTTAAAAAAAAATGTTCATAGAAAGGATCGAAGCCTCAAAAAATTTACAATTGGAATTGGAATTAGCTCAGCTTTGAACTAGAAATGAAATATTAGCCACTCATGGTGACTAAGATTGAACTCGATCAAAATGAGAAGATTCGCCAAGAAACCCAAATGTTTACTCTCTATTTTTCGTAGTGCTTTCTACAATTCCAAAGCCTTCATTTTATAGGCCAAGAAAGAACTAAAAATAGCCTAACTACCCAAAATAAAAGAATTTTGACTAAGAGGTTCCACAAAAAAGGGAAGGAGTTTCAACAAATATTGACTCCCGAAATAATATTTAAAATATCTCTTTTATTGTCTTCCTGTAAAAAAAATCGGCACCTTCTAAATGGTAGGATGTGGTCATGCCTTATTGCAAAAAATCTTTTGTATAGCCTTCCTTCCAAAAATGAGCTTTAAGGTTGAATTCTACTAAATTCTTGGTGTTTTATCACCTAAATCAAATTAATCATAATTCTCATAATTTAGCATGAAATCTATTTACAATATAAAGGAATTCAACATAATAAATGACTAAATTTACAACCTATCAGATGCATGATGAGGATCGATTGTGATGAGGGCTATGGTCGAAGTCATTTAGTCTTCTGCATTTTCAATTACTTTGTTTTCAGTATTTGATTATTTGTTGGGACACTTATTTGTAATCCTAACTCTTTATTTGATTTGGAATTGTTATAATTTCAATTGAGACATTTATGGTTGTTAAGTTTTAAATTGCAATCCTAGTGAACTATTTATTTAATACTTGATTTCTTATGATTATTTTATAATGATTTAAGTTTTCTCAACTATCTTCAAGTCCCTTTTTGTTTTAAGTATGCATGTTGGTAAAGATCTTGGAAAAATTTATTCTTAAAAATCGGGTTGTTACAGGTGACCATGAAGAAGAAGTGTTCATGAGTTTACCACCAAGTTTTGAAATTAGTTTCGGGAAGGACAAAGTATGTCGATTAAAGAAATCTTTATATGGGCTCAAACAATCTCCAAGAGTATGATTTAAATGATTCGAGAAAGTAGTTATGAGTTTTGGATATCTTTAAAGCAAGCAGATCAGACCATCTTTTATAAGCACTCTATAGATAACAAAAGTGCAATTTTGATAGTCCATGTAGATGACATTATTCTTACAGGTGATGACGAGATGAAATTGACTACTTTAAAGAAGAATTTGGCTAGCGAACTTCAAATCAAGGACCTAGGAGCACTAAAGTACTTCCTAGGAGTGAAATTTGCAAGATCTAGAAAAGATATTTTTATGAATCAAAGAAAACATATTATTGATTTTACTCGGAGAAATAAGTTTACATGGATGTAAGGTAGCTGAGACTTCTATTGAACCTAATTTGAGATTGAAAGCTGTAAAATAAGACTCATTTATTTATCCCACACACGTCCAAATGTCAGCTTCGTAATGAGCGTGGTAAGCCAATATATGCACTCAACAGGACCAGTTCAGTTTGAAGCTGCCTATAGAATCTTGAGATATCTATAAAAAACTCTAGAAAAAGGTATATTATTTAAGAGACACTATCACCTACAAGTTGAAATTTATATTGATGTTGATTGGGTAAGAAGTGCGACATCTAGAAGATCTACTTTTCGGGTAATCTTTCCTTTGTTGGTAGCCACGTGGTGAAGTAAAAAACAAAATGTTGGGGCCAAAAGTAATGCCAAAGCAGAATTTAGAGCATTAGCTCATGGTATTTGTAAAGGTATATGGATAAAAGGGCTACTTGAGGAGTTGAAAGTGTTTCAGACGACATCTATACGAGTTTATAATGACAACAAGGTTGTGATATCTCTAGCCCATAATCCAGTTCAATGATAGGACAAAGCATATCAATTGACAAGCAATTCATAAAGGAGAAAATTGATACCGGTGTGATACTTCTTATCTCCCAACAATAGAGCAAATTGCTAACTTGTTGACTAAAGAACTACCAAAAGAACAATACGATAGAATGATTGATAAGCTACAAGGGAAAATATATTTAAACTAGCTTGAAGGGAAGTATTGGGTTATATTAGCTGTAAATATTTAAATTAGTTGTAATCATTAATGGTTTATTTTTATTCATATACTTATTCTTGTTTCCTTTCTTGTATTGGACCTTTCTCCAATATAAGAGGGTCATGTACTTCTTACTAAATATATTATTGAAATACAATTAATTTTATTTCATCAAAATCAAAAGTATGTATCATCGACCAAAAGATCAGAGGTCAAATTCTCACCTCGCTTGTTGAACTTAAAAAAAAAAGTGATTTGGCCAAGTATGTAAGGGAGTAATATAGCCAACCAGATTGAGAATTTTCACTAAAGAATATGTACTATTAGATATATTTAACCTAATTTTAGCTATTAAATTATTTCATAATGAAAGCTAGGACTCTTTGATAGCCTAAAAACATTGTGATAAAGATCTTATGAAGGTAAAAGAGTTCAAATCCATTTAGACAAGTTCATATTGGTTCTAACATTCGAAACAGTTAAAGCAAATATGAAATGTTAAGCAAATATAAAATGTTTAAATACATTCTATTTTGTCAATTTGAGAATAACTCAATAGATAAAACATCTAATACCGTCGCAAAAATCAATAATTCAATTCTTCAACCCTACAATTGTTGAACTAAAAAAAAAGTACTTTCTATTATGATTTATATAACCAAACAGTAAGCACCATAAAGATATGAAATTTTAAAAAGCTATCCCGAACACTAAACAATACCTTAGACATGATAAATTAAGTTTGCTATACAACAATGAATACATTAGGGTCAAAATAAATGTACTATTGGATGTAATAAACATGCGGGCGATTCTCTCTTAAAATCTGATTAGGACCATTGAGCATTTGGTCAAAGTATTACGTCTCTCCCTAAACGTCAAAGGTTTGAACCCCCAACCTCTTCTTGAACTCGAAAAAGAAAAAGAAAAATACAACCGGTTTGGCTAACCTATAGTTTTGAAAACTAAAGAAACCTGAGGTAATGATGTACAAAGTAAAGATGTGGAGAACCTAAAACTACAGCTACTTGACAAAATCACCAAACAGAATCAATTCACTACTGGTCTGGAGCTTTCATCTCTATTGCTTCCCTGAGTTTCCTCCCCAAAGCATATGCCAAAGGAGGAGGAACAGCATTCCCGATTTGCCTGTATCTGTGTTGAATATTACCAGCAAATTTGTAGCTGTCTGGGAATCCCTGCACAAAACCAATACAGGCATTGGCATCTATCTTCTACAGCTCTAACAACAACGAGCCTCCGATGATCGATGTTTTGTTTGCTAGACTCCACTCGTGGTTCATGTAACAGATTAATAATAACCTCAAAGTTTCAAGCCTACAAGTTTTTTTCTGATGTACATCCTCGTGGAGATCTAATTTCCTTTTTACCACACGTACACAAAGTTAAGACTCGATTCAATGAAGGGAGAATGAAGCGAACTTACTTGAGATCGAGCACATTCACGGACAGTAAGTATCCTATCCTGCTCGGGGTGGAAACACATTCCAACCTTGCCCATTGGTTGCGGGTCAGTAATTAAAGTGGGGAAGTTCCCTTCCCAATCCAACCGGCCAAACAAGCCTTTCCATTGATTGTGCCTCTTGGCTGTATTTGGCAGGCACCAGGGTATCAAATCAACCATTTGTCCTGTTGACAACCGAACCTGGACGAACACGTGGGAAAAAGAGGAAAGAAGATCATCACGATGGACCCTAGAACACACACAATCTAACATGTTTGCCAAATGTTCATTGTTTTTGAGGAGCCATAACAAACATTTTCAACAGGATTGAATTGATTACATTCATAAACTAGGAATGCTTCCCTTTAGAAAGAATGTACCTTCTCATCTGGAAGATCACGCCAATCAGCACCTGGGCGTTTTGGAATTCTTTGACATCTGATAAGATTTAGCTCATTCATTTCTTTTGATATATGATCATTTAAGACAAGGATATCTCCTCGAATCTTCTTTTGGTACCAAGATGTCGGTTCGCTCTTGTACTGCACCAGAAATGAACAGATCAGCAGAAAGGTAACAGAACAGGGATAATTCATCAGGAAAGGCAAACAATCACCTCCATTGTTGATACAGAAGCCCCATTTCCAACAGCTGGAAGATCTCCAATTGTATCCCTGACAGTAATTGGACGAAAAGGCGCACCTCCAGCCGTACTAGGCACAGCAGCATACTGAGTATTACCAGACAGTGTAATCTTGAGCTCCGGGCTGCAGAAGACATGCATTGGTTCTGGCCATTCTGGCAGAATCACCTCAGGGGACGCTGCCCATATAAACGCACGTTTCCTAGATTGAGAGATTCCATATGCCCCAGCTTCCAAAATACCAAATCTTACCTATAATAAATTAATAATTGAATGAATAAAACATGTAACTTAAGCATATTTATACTTCTAACCCCGAAAAACTGGGATGCAAATTGTGTAACATATGAGTAACAAAGAGTGATGAAAGAAATTTTACTTATTTGGTCTCAAGCAATGTGAGTAACATTAACATACAGTTCCAACAAACTCTTCTAAACAGAAATTTAAAGAAAATTTGTCGTACTTCTCATAAATTAACGTTGCCATTAGAAACTAAACTTTAGTATCTCACAATCAATATGTGCACCAAGAAACTAAAAGATAGCGGGACTCAATTCTTTGCTATCGGAATAACAAGTTAATTCAATCTGGTCTAGTAATTCCTTGGTTGGCTCTCATAATGATACAGAACCTCCATTCAACACTAATGATAAAGATCAGCTAGCCAAAGTATCGCCAAAGTAAAACAAAGACTGTCTTAGACTGTAACAAAATTAAAAGACTGCATCTACCTGATATCCCATCTCAAGAAGTGAAGCTAAGGTAAGGCGAAAAGTTTGCCCTTTATTGAATGAGACAAAATTCCTCACGTTCTCCAGAAGAAAGTACTTCGGACGAAAGTATTCAGCAAACGATAAGAATGCCAAAATCATCTCACATTGGACCTTACTCCAAGTGCTCTGATTAAAACGATTCATACCAGAAAAACCCTGTATGCAGAAAGGATTAGAATAAAGAGTCTAAAGACGAGCATGATATCTCATATTACACTAAACGTGAAGGCAACATGTCCCTCGCACCTGACAAGGAGGTCCTCCATTGATGAACTCAACTTGTCCAGGACGAGGCAGATTATTGATCTCCTTTTCATCAAATTTTTCTGCTAGCTCCATGGCTTCAGAGGTTGATATACAATCGTCGGCATCACCACATGCCGTCATGACAGCCCTGCATTATAATCAATGTAAAACAAAAGAATTAAAGCCAGAAGGCAACATAATAAATAAAACTGCAAAAGCGAGGCTCAGCATGAAAACCATACATCATTTGAGAATCACCAAGACAGTGTACAATCAGAAGGGGAAAAGAAAAATTAGAGAATTTAAAAAATAACAAATCTTTAGACAATTTTCATCGATATGCTTCACCTTAGGATCACGTTGCAATTATTCACAAATGTTAATGCTTCTGGATGATTGTGACTAAATGCTTCACCGGCAGGCTCTTCATATTCAATGGCCCATTTGGTTGTTGTAACACCTAACAAAATCATATTCGCCATGATGTGGTCAGCCATCGAAGTTTAAGTTTTTACTTGAGAGCCAGCAAAACTGAAGTTACCTGCTTTCTGCAGACCCTCAGATAAGCCACCACATCCAGCAAATATATCCAGAGTAGCCAAACGGTTTTGAAAGGGCAAATCTTTTTGGTTCTCAGTTTCATCAGGTAAAATTTCTCCTTCTTTACACTTCCCTTTTTTCTTTCTTTGTGCAGCATCACTAATTTGCCTTTCGGAAGAACAACTTAGTTTGACATTAGCTGGCAACTGATAATAAAAGAGGATATTAGACATTCAGTGAAGCAAAATACAATTCAAGAAACGTTCTGGTCAACATGAAAGCAGAAGGTAATACGGATGCCAAAAAACTTCACTTAAAATCAGTACCAGCCAAGATACAACCTACTAGTACAGAACATAATTGGTCACATTTCGGATTTCATCCAGTAGAACTCACAGCACCTTTATTGTATAAGGCTATCCTACTCTTCCAGCTAATAGACCACTGATAGTACATGTGTTTTTGAGAAAGCGTAGGGAGAGTATCTTGGATGTAAGTATCTAATGGAGGGTGCCTTTGTCAGTAGAGAAAGTAAAGGCTGACCGTGGAGCACTTTATGTAAAACTATTTGAGAAACCATGACTTCTTTAATACAGCTATCACAAGTCAAGCACTTGTAACCTAGAACTTGTTATGCCTCTTCCTTGAGAGTCAATATCCAATATCTTTCATTCTGCAGTGGAATTCACAAGATCAATTATTATTGTTTAAATTCACACCAAGAAAATAGTTACCTTCTTGATAGCTCCCTTCTCTGGATCATAGAGATGTTCACAAAAGAAGATATGATCGAAGATAACAGGACAGTTTGAATTTTGGATATCCTGTTTTTTTCTTACTTCACACTTTCCTTCTATAGCAGTAACAGGCTTCATTGATATTTCATCGCTGTAGTACAGCTGAAAAGAATTGCAACTGCTATCAATATTAATAATAATGATAATAGTCCACAAACAGATGTCAGAAGAAGAAAGCAAGCATAATTCCAGAACCCATTGAATAAGAGAAATAGAGCCCAAATGCAATGCAGGATTACATATGATTTGGCTTACAAAGATCTAGTACCATGCTGTTTCAAATTTACAAGCCTTGGAAGAATACTTACTTCTCTAATATCTGAGCAGTATGCCTTTTCTGCTGAAATGTCCTCTGGTCTAAAAAATCTCCTAACTTTGACCATAGTTGATCCTGGACAAGGTTGTTTTGAACCCTTGGGTGATTCAATTCCCAACAACTGACAAACAACATAAGCTTTGAGGCCCACATTTCTCCCACTCTTGAATTTCTCGGTGCCCCTTTCATCAGTTCCAAAATGATGAGGAGCTAAGTAAACATAATCATTAACAGAATAGTCAGTTCCCTTGTATGTGAAGTTGGTCGAAGAAGAATGCAGCTTTATGGCGTCCTCTCTTTGGGTTTCCTTTAGTTTACAAGAATGGCAATCTCCAGTTCCCAGGCCCATGGTCTCTTTTGGAAGACGAAAGAAAGCACCTTTTTCAGGCCAATATAAGCTTTTACAATAGAATTCCACAGGCAGTCCTCTACGATTCCTCTCCTCTGCTCTTTCCTCGTCAGCCTTATCCTTCTTGGCATTAGCCTTACGGTGTTGATATCCCCAAGGCATCATGCAAGTCTCTACAACCACGGTTTCACTAATTTCATTCAACTCAAATTCTAGGCAATCATTGGTAAGAAACACCTCCCTCTTCTTAGCAGCATTGCCTAAAATGGTCTCCATTCCTCTAACCACCAGTCTACCGTGAACCATTTTTCTTGCATTGGATTTTTCATACATGTACTCCACAAAATATAAGGAAGGCAAGTCGTGTACATTCTCTGTTTCCACACACACAAAACCACCTACAGCAACCAAATCTCCATGGACAATGGCTTGTCTGTAAAGAGGATAGCGATGACATGTTCCCACTACCTCACCATCCCATTTAATTACTCCCTCAGAAAACTTCACCTTTGCAGGTATTACAACAGGTTTTGCTTCCTCAGTTTTCTTATCCACTAGCCCATCTTCCTCTTCAGCCTCTTCAGATTCTTCATCTTCAACTTCCTCCTCCTCTTCCAGTTCATCTTCTCTCATTTCCTTGCTATCTGCTTCTTTCAAGTCTTCTGGAGAATAATTTGAGTAAAATTCTCCCCAAATCCTGTTTATCAATCTAGTTGTAGTAGCAGGCATAGCCTTTCTTGATATTACAGGCCCCATTGAAGCTCTTGGATTCAGATTCCCTTCCTTCTTTAGTACAATCTTCTTCTTTACCAACCACTTGGTATGATGTCTTTCCTCCATTTTATCACTAAGCCCAGTCACAAAGGCACACTTTCTGATCATATCATCTGGATATTCAGAAAAGGTTTGCAGTATTATCTGTCCATGTACCACCACATATCTCTCAACAACTGATGGGGTTGAAGAGATAGAAGCAGGATTGCTCTTATCAAATTCAGAAATCCTTTTGATAATATCTGCAAAAGAAAGCTTTGAGGCACGGCTCTGCTCCTTTAGTAAGGTAATAATGCTTATAGCAAGCCTTGCAGTTCTTAATACTGTTTGATACCATGGAGCATACTGCTTGGATGGCTTTCCCAGCCGATACCTAAAGAAACAAATAAAAATATGGAATTTCGTAAGAGGTAAAGACAAACAATATTATTAACACTTCCAATACTATGCAGATAGTACAGAATTTTACTAGTCACTACTCCATATGTTCATATTCTCCTAAAGAAGGAAAGAAAATTTCTCAAAGAAAGGCCTTTTTCCTTTTTTGTCAATTAAATGTGAAGAGTACATGATCCTTTGAGAACTTGTCTTCTAATATTTCGTCCATTATCCTACTGCAATTATAAAGGTTCAATAGTCATATACCACGCCATGTCAGTGCGAATTGATATGAACACCATTGAAGATCCAAATTCAATCATCCACTCCTTTATTGCACTCAAATAAATAGGAATTCCATCAGTGTTCTGCATTTGAGCCGAACATGAGTGACTAGAATCAGCATCAAGACAGAATCCACTTCCATCGTCAGCAGTCATGATCCCTGATCCATATATTGTCACATCAATGTCATCACAAGGTTTCATGGGAAGGAGTTCTAAGGAAATAAGCCGGGAATCAGAGTTGTAAAGGGACCAGTTATGAAGCATGCTTCGAGGAAGATCATCAGGATCACATACATCCATATCACCACCAAAAATAACATATTCATCCATTTCATCTTTTGTAGTTTTGTAATAGGCCGGTAGAGGATAGTCATTTGCAATTTCATCCTCATTGATTTTGATGTAGAACTTGTTTGATGAAGGTCGCTGATTTTTTCTTTGCTTCACGGATCGCCAATACTCCTCTTCTTGCAGCAACTTAGCCAATTTCAAATCCTCATCTTCCTCAGCTCCAGATGCAGTTATATTGGGAGAATTGAGTTGCTCTGCATCTTTAATCTTCAAACCAAGATTTGTGAATCCATCAAATGTGCCTGCATTTGGTGGCAAGTTCCCTTGGTTTCTGCTTTCATCCCTTAGGGCACAAAGTACAGGCAAGTCTGTAAAAACCTGATCACTTTTCTTGGATGTATCATCTAAACCAATAAGTTGATTATATACAAACTCCCCCTGTAAGATGATAAAATCTTTGACAGACATCCCAGAAGGAAAATTTCGACTACTATTCAAGGAGCGAACTACTCCAGCAAGCAATTCATCCAGGGTTAAATCTGGATTCCCACCAGAAGTCCTTGCCAATTTCTTGTAGACCTCCACACAAGCATTGGCTTTTTCATAGAAGATATTATATACTTTTTTGTATCCACCAGCAGGCTTATGACAATCATAATCAGCAACATCGGTGGAGATCCATATAGTAGGGGAGCCATCCTCATAACCAGATATAGTCCAAGACTCGATACGCCCAAATCCTTCGCATCTAACACCCTTATTCTTCTCTTTATCAGGGGTGTCTTCGAAAGGCAAGATAATACCCGAAATGAACAAATCATTTACTTCTAACATTTCAACAGCCTGCGGCTTTCCATCCTCATCGTGAAATGTGAACTCAGTTAGTCTCCTATTTGGTCGAGAATCATCCTGCCCCAACGTTGTCAAGCCAACCGCAGCTATCTCATCTTCCACTGTCACCTCCCTCTTGCGTTCAATAACAGAAGATTTCTCCGGTAATTGAATAGTTTTGACCTTGAAATCTGAGCAAGCAGCAGCACGCTTTGGCATTTTCCTAACACCAGCAACCTTTTCACTGGTCTCCGACCTATTTCTCTTCTGCTTCGGTTTAACTGCTTTTGCAATTCTAGTGTCCGACGTTTTGAGATCATTAGATGTATCCACTAATTGGCTTCCAGTCTTCTTCGCCATACCTATAATAGAACATATGTTTAGCTAATTGATGAAAATGGGCTAAATCAGAAAGGGGGAAAGCTCCAATCGACATCATGCAGATCGAAGATAAATCTAAACATCATCAAGTACAAACGTGAATAAACAGTAAAAATCCATCATCGTGAAGCAAGAATGAAAATCACAAAAAGTATTTTCAAAAGACAAATCTATATATTCCCCCTCTAAGAAGACAAAACTTATCAAGAAAGTGTCAATTTTGGTGGGTGTAAAAGAGAGATACAAATTCAAATCTGGAAATGGTAAAATAAGCTAGACATGCGAGCTAAAAACTTCAAAAGACAAGAAAAACAGCTACAAAGTTATGTTTAATGAAACAATAAAACCAAAGCCAAGCAAATGCAAAACAGAAGACAAAACGAAGTAAAATCTACAAACAAGCCGATCCAGTTTCATGCACGCCGTCCTTACTCCAAGAAAATAAGCGGATGTCCTGAAATGCCCCAGATCAACAAGATAAAGCAGCAGATGATGGAAAAGAAGAAGAAACAAAATAGGAAAACCAACAAAAACCCAGAAAGAGAAATGCCGAACAGCTTCAGGGTTCCAGATAAATGCTTCGAATAAACCATAAGAAATCAAATGAAGAAAAAGAAAAGGAAAAAAAAATCCATCACAATACACGAGAATAGCCAGTTAAACAAGAAAAAGTACACCAAGAAGAACAACAAAATCAGCACACACATTGCCATAATCGAGTAGGAAACAAACACAGAATAGATCGTTAGGGAGAAGAGTCTGATTTCAGGGGTTAAAAAACAAATACCCAAATGTTAAATTCAGCGATCAAAAGCAAAAGAGAAAGTCAGGAAGAGAGGGGGACTCACCTGAATGGCTGAATGTAGAGTGGCTAAGAAGGAAGAATAAGAGAAATGAGGGAAGGAAGTGAAGTGAGGAAGAGTGGATGATTGGAAAGAAGGTAAAAGAAGAAGGGAGAGGAGAGAGAAAGAGGGAAGGAGAGGCAGAAAGGCGGGATACTGAAATGGGGGAATTCGTATAATTTCGAAAAAAAATTCCAGTAAAATAAAGCGTTTGACAATGGCTTCCCGCGTTCGCACTTGGCGGGTACTCACTGGAGCACTCTTTTTCTCCTCACTCTCTTTCCAAATTCTACACACAGAAATACTGCTTTTTGACTTAGTTGTATCATACGGCGGTTACCGGCCTAATTCAATGATTTAAAATTTGTTTAACTTTGTATGTTTTGCTCTTTTTCTTTCTTTTTTTTTTTTTTTTTTGTTAAGATTGGTAATTTGAATCTCCAACTTCTAGAAGATGAGAAAGGTTATTTGAGAGGTTGAAACAATATGGTTGGAGATTTTACACGTTAGATATATGAGAGATTTTTTTTTTGATACTATATATGAGAGAATTTTAAACTCGTAATAAATGGTTATTAGAGGTGGATACATTTTTATCCTACGAGTAGGAGCGGATCTAGAAATTTTATGTCAGAGGAGCGCAAATTAAACATAATTTTAGATGAATTAATATAAAATATTGTGATTATATATTATTAAATACTATTTTGTATTACCAAACTATAATAAATTATAAATATGATTACAATTTTTTATTTTATATTTTTTGAAATGTTAGTTAAAAAGTTGAGATATCGAGAGAAATGTGTAGATATATAGAAATAAGAATTTAGAGAGATAGAGATAAATTTTTGTAAAGAGAAAAGTTAGAGAGAAAAAAAAATAGATGAATAAGGGAGATATAGAGAACTTATAAATATTCGAGAGAATAAGAGAAATGTTAGAGAAAAAAAAAAAGTTGAAACCAGAAGATGTATTAAAAAAAAAAAAGAGATTTTTTAGAATGAGAAAGAAAAAAAATTTAGAGAGAAAATTTTAGATAAAAGAAAAGTTAGAAATATATTTATTAGCTAGAGTGTTAAAAAATATAAAGTAACAAATTTTAGAGAGACATATGTTAAAATTAGAAATAAGTTTGAAGGAAAGAAATTTTGGAGATGAAAAAATTTTAAAAAGATATAAACCTTTTTGAAAAAAAAAAGTGAGAGATTTTAGAAAGAAAGAGAACTAAAGGTTTAAATGAAAATTAGGGGAAAAAATTTAGATAGAAAAAAAAATAAAGAAATTCATTTGAGAGAAATATGTAAAATAAAAAAAAATTGTGTTGGAATGAAATAAGATTTTAAAAAACAAAAAGAAAATCTTTTGGACAACAACTATATATATTAAAAAACGAATTTAAAATAGAAAAAAATAATTTAAAAAAAGTACGCAACATATGTATATTTAGAAAGAACTAACACGTTTTAAATAAATAAATAAATATACATATATATTTGCAGCAAATGGGCCTCCAACGCGAGATATTTATTAAGAATACCAAAAGTGTAACCAACATGCTAGAGGGACACACTAAACAAAAGGGTAAAAATAATATAAAAACTATAGGTTTAAACTAATAAAAGAAAAAGTTGAGGGGGCACGTGCTCCTCTGGTCTTTACATGGATTTGCTCCTACCTACGAGTTATTATAAGACAACCACCCTAAATAAATTTTCGTAGAAGAGCTAATGTTTTACACTTAGATTGGTGCCATTTTAAAATTGTTTGACAACGGAAATATTAATATCTCAATTTTATATCATAATACGATAGAGATGACGATATGGAAAAAATTATCATGTATTTATGGGAAATATTTAAATTAATAAACAATTATTTTGTGCATTTTTAATAAATTTAAAAACTTTATTGTTTATTGGATGCCAAACTCTTCAATTTATTGCCATGTCGGTGGATATTTAGAATTTTTAGGTAAGAAAAAGGTCTATTTTTAGAAATAGATAATTCTAAGCCTTTGGACCAATTATCTAGTTTACTTTCAATGTCCGTTTTAATTTGGTTGAAACAAGATTTTTCCCATTTTCTATAAAAGTAAACTTCATGAATGCTTTCCACATTTTGACGTTTGTATGTGTTTTTTTTTTCCTTAAATGAGATCTTTGCATGTTTAGATATACGTCCATCTTTGATGCTTTGAAATTCATTCAAGGTGTTTTTTATAATTTTATATTTTAATTTATTAAAGCCGGTAGTTTATAATTATCATACCACAAATAGAACAATCAGATTAGCGTTAGTTAGTTAAAAATGAAAATGGAAAAGAATCTTATAGCTAAGAAATTATTTTTCTTTGTCGTTTACTTCTTACGTTAACAATATTACAAATTTGATATATACTTTCAATGACATCGATATTGATAATAGATATTTAATGCAAATTAATATTGAGGATCAAATCTACATTGCATCATATTACGAGGAATAGAATTAGGGACGGTACAAAATAGCACAGAGGGGATGTCTTAGATTTAAAAATTTAAGAGAAAGAAACTTAAAATATACATTTGAAATTTGCAATTTTATTTTATAAAATCTAAACTTTGTAGGTTGAGTTAATTAAAACCCTAAACTAATAATTCATCCATTTTTATCAATTAAAACCATAAATTTGCTAAAGTAACTAAATTTATATCTTCCATTCAATTTTGCTAAGGTTAAATTCTGGGTACTCATGTGGAGACTATCATTTTGAATGTCTTACTTCCCTAAAAGATATCAACCATTGTGTGAAGCGAAGGTGAAGTACTAAGTGCATGTTTGATATAATTTTTTTAAAAAATATTTTTAAATAAAGCATTAATTATATGAGCGTTTTTTGGAATAAAATTAATTAAATACTTAATTTAAAAATGCTTTAAATGTATTTTATTTGTTCTTACACGTTTTCAAACTATTTTTTATTATTAAAAATTCTAATTAACATTTTTAATTAGTTAAAAGCACTGTTCAAAATTTTAACCATGTTAATTTTGAAAAAAACAAATACTTTTTTCTATCAACAAACCATTTAAAAGTCATACCAAACACACCCAAAGATATATGTCATCATAAATGTTAGAAAAAAAGGATCAAGAATAAGAATGAGTCCGCTTGTTGAGAACTCCATGATCTTTGGGAAGAGGATTTGTGACACTTTTTTTTTTTTTTGAGTTCGTGGATTTGTGAGACTTGAGAGCAAGAGTAAATATATGTTTAAGGAATTCATGATTCGTTCTTAGTGGGATGACTCATAAGGAGGCAGTATGAATGATTTTTAATTTGTATTAGTTTCTTAAATGAGTGTAGGATTCACCGTAAGTTATATCATATTGAGAGTCAACTATCGTCTGCATAGAAATTGTTAATTTACTAATAATTATCAAACAAATTTAGTTCTAGTTTATTTGTGTGAGGACAGCTTATTAAGGACTCAATAGTTCATCTATTATTTTGTAATTATTCAGTTTAGTTTTTGAATATTAAAGAGAGTCTGTGTGCTCTAGAGTGCAATGTATAAATAGTTGATTTTCTCTATTTTCATTCAATAAGAGAGAAATTACCAATTGCACTCACATGAGTTTTATCTCTCTCCGGCATTCTATTCGTTCTCTTAAGATGGTATTCGGGCCCTCGTCAAGCGACTAGGGTTTTTTTCTCAATCTAATCTCTCCATGGATTCTTCAAGTGAAAATTCAAGCATCTCTGCGGTGAATTTGAGCAATTAGACGATTAATCCAGGTAGCAAGGTTTCAACTGTGAAATTGAGTGATGAGAACTTCTTACTCTGACGATTTCAAGTTCTTGCAGTACTCAAAGGTCGTGGACTTGAATCTTACATCGATGAAACCTCGTCTCCTCCTTCAGAGTTTCAACAAGTTTCTGAAGGAAATTCAATTCGTCAGGAATTGAATCCGGATTATACTCGATGGAAGCATTAAGATCGTCTGATTACCTCCTGGCTTTTAGGTTCTATGTCTGAAGAAATTTTATCTGAAATGTTGAATTGCACTACGACAAAAGAGATATGGAGTAATCTACAGTTGACATTTGTTACACGAATTATTGCCAAGGTGATGGAGGTTAGGACCAAGTTACATACTCTTCGAAAAGGAAATCAGGAAACCACATCATACATGATCTGGAAAACCTATCGATTGGTACTGAAGTTACTGGAAATCAGCAAATTCAAGCAGCTAATGGAGCAGGTTTGTCCATCAAGCATTCTAGTCATTCTTCCTTTTCCTCCTCCTCTAATCATGTTTTTCATTTGAAAAATCTACTCCATGTGCCTTCCGTGACTAAAAACCTTATTAGTGTCAGTCAATTTGCCCGTGACAATCATGTTTTCTTCGAATTTCACCACCCCTCGTTTTGTCTTGTGAAGGATCAAACTACTGGAAAAATACTTCTTCAAGGGACTCTCAGTGATGACCTATAAACTTTCCAGTTCGATAAGTGCTCCCCTCCTTCTCAGGACAATGTTGTTTCTAATTCTCATGTGTTACATTTTATAAGTCGTAACTCTAATTCTTGAACTACCCCCAATGTTTTTGATATTTGGCATAGAAGGTTGGGGCATCCCTCTTCTTCGATTATAACTCAAGTTCTTCAAAATTGTTCAATCTCTTCTAGAAATAAATCTCTGTCTTTTTGCAATGCTTGTGCTGTGGGAAATAATCATGCTTTACCTTATTTTGATTCTCTAACCCCTTATACTGCACCATTACAACTTGTTTTTTTCGATTTGTGGGGCCCTCTTACAAACCATCCCGGAATGGGTTTCGATACTATATTAATTTTGTTTATGTGTTTTCTCGGTACTCTTGGATATATTTCCTTCGTACCAAAGATGAGGCCTTCCAAGCGTTTGTCTCCTTGAAAACACATGTTGAGAAGCTATTTGGAGTTTCCATTCTTTGATTTCAATCAAATGAGGGTGGTGAATATAGAACTTTGACCATTTTCCTTAAATCTCATGGCATTAAACATCGTTTCTCTTGCCCGTACATATCTAAACAAAATAGAGTTGTAGAGCGTAAGCATAGACATATTGTTTATGTTGGTCTTACTATGCTTTTTCAAGCATCTATGCCCTTAGAATTCTTGGATGATGTGTTTTCTTCTACTATGTACCTTATTAACCAGCTTCCTACACCCACACTAAGTTGTCTTAGTCCCTTGGAAAAGCTTTTTCATCAGCAACCCAAATTACTCCTCTTCGGGTATTTGGGTGTCTCCATTTTCCTTGTATTCGTCCCTATAACTGTCATAAACTGAGTTATAGGTCCATACCTTGCACATTTCTTGGGTATAGTAATGTTCATAAATGATACAAGTGTCTCTCTTCTGAGGGCAAATTATTTGTCTCTCGTAATGTCACATTTAATGAACTTTCTTTCCCTTATTTGCAACATTGCTCACCTTCTTCTCAATCTATCCCTACGTCTTTTATTTTCTCTACTCCCTTGATTATATCTTCATCTCATGACACTGCTGTATCCCCAAGTGTTTTAGTGTCTCCTCCTTCTTCTACCTTACCTCTAGACTTGACTCCTTCTCCTCTTTGCTCCTCTTCTTCGTATGTGTCCCCTACTCCATTAGTTTCTTCGAATGCCGCTGCTGAGGTTCCTACTATTCTTAAACTTCTTACTCTCACTAAACAACCTGTTGTTCCTATAGCTCAGAATACCCATCAGATGCTCACTCATACCAAGAATGAGATTTTTAAACCAAAGATTCTTATGATTGATTATTTGGAAGTTGAACCACCAAAAGCTACAGAGGCCTTGAGACATAGTCATTGGCGACAAACCATGAACGAAGAGTATTCAGCGTTGATTAAAAATAATACTTGGGAGGTTGTTCCTCAACCGTTGGATAAGAAGATCATTGGATGTAAATGGGTCTTCAAGATCAAACGGAATTCTGATGGTTCGGTTACACGATACAAAGCCCGACTTGTTGCCAAAGGCTTTCATCAAGCCATGGATATTGATTACACTAAGACATTCAGTCTAGTGGTTATATTGATTACTATTTGTATTCTTTTGACTTTAGTTGTTACAAAAGGCTGGTCTATAAGGCAAATGGATATCAATAATGCCTTCTTACACGGTTTGCTTCAGGAATCCGTGTATATGGAGCAACCCACTAGGTTTAAGGTTTTTGGGTTTGAAAATATGGTGTGCAGACTTCGTAAAGCTCTATATGGCCTCAAACAAGCACCTTGGGCTTGGTTTGAGCTTCTTCATCAGTTTCTCAATACTTTCGGCTTTGTTAACTCTAAATCAGACTCTTCTCTTCTTATATGTGTTGCAAATGGGCATTGTTGTTATGTTCTTGTGTATGTGGATGACATTGTCATCACAAGGAGCTCATCTATCGAAATTACCAAGCTCATTTTTGTTCTTGATCATAACTTTTCGCTCAAAGATCTTGGGCCTCTGCATACTTCCTTGGTGCAGAGATATCCTCTCCTCCTATTGGTGGTCTATTCCCATCTCAAGCTAAATATATTATTAATGTTCTGCACAAGGTCAAGATGTTTGAGGCTAAAGCTATTTCTACTCTCATGGTGAGTGGTCCCTTACTTTCTTCATGCCAAGGTGATCGATTACTGGATGTTCATCAATATAAGAGCATTGTTGGGGCTTTACAGTATGTGACCCTTACTCGGCCTGAAATTTCATTCATTGTTAATAAGACCTATCAATTTATGCATGCTCCTACAACGATTCATTGGTAGCTAGTCGAGCGGATACTTCGGTATTTAAAAGGTACATATAATCATGGTCTCTATCTTGCTCTTTCACCTACTTTTTTACTTCATGGCTTTGCTGATGTGGATTGGGCTTCAGATCCGGATGATCATAAATCCACCTCGAGTTTTTCTATAGTTTTTGGAAATAATCTGATTGTTTGAGGATCTAAGAAACAATCTATCATTTCTCACTCCAGCACAGAGGCTGAGTTTCGTGCTCTTGCACTTGCTGCTATTGAGTTAATATGGACCGCTTCGCTGTTACGAGAGTTGCAGGTTGACCTTGTGCAGCCTCTTATTCTATTGTGTGACAATTTAAGTGTTGTTCATCTCATTGCTAACTTGATGCTTCATTTGAAGACTAAGCACGTGGAGATCAATATATACTATCTTCGCGACCTTGTTCTTGCTAGAAAAATTTTCGTTCTATAGTTACCTACTACGACGCAACTGGCTGACACATAGACGAAGCCATTGTCGAATGTTCTGTTTCAACAGTTCAAGGCCAAGCTCAAAGTATGTTCTCCAACATCCATTGGCTTGAAAGAAGAGAGAGAAGGGGGGGGGGGGTATGAAGACAACTCATTAAGGACTCATTAGTTCATCTATTATTTTGTAATTATTCAGTTTAGTTTTTGAATATTAAAGAGAGCCCATGTGCTCCAGAGTGCGATGTATAAATAGTTGATTTTCTCCATTTTCATTCAATAAGAGAAAAATTACCAATTGCACTCACTTACATGAGTTTTATCTCTCTCTGGCATTCTATTCGTTCTTTTAAGAATTTGATTGATGGATAAATAAGATGCAAATACTAAATTAAATATATATATATAGTTAAATCAAATGATAAAAAGCTTAGGACTTCGACTTCACCTCACAAATTGTCTTTCATTTTCTTTAATCTAGTTAACTCAATTTATTTCTTAGGTTGACAACGAATCCCCATAGATTAATTATTGATTTTTCTTAAGCATTAGCAAACAATGTAATATGCAAATTCCAACATCTATGTGAAATTTAGAACCTAAGAAGCATTAGGCTTAAAGAATCCATAAATTGCTAAATAAGAAACCTTAAGCATCTCTATGTTACAAATATTTTAAAATTTATTTTACTTTTTTTTCTTTTTTGTATTACGAATTGTGATTACAATCGGGTGGGAATTTGAATCTCAAACTTCTAGAGATGAGAGGATTTTTTTCCCTAAGTTTAACAATGGCGAGGTCAGGGAATCTAATCATCGGCTTTTGAGATGGCAGTAGAAGCCTTATCAACTAAGCTATGCTTAGAGTGGCTAAAGATGAGAGAAGTTATTTCATAGGGTTGGAACACTATGGTTTGAGGTTGTTCATTATTTATTGCAGACCGAAACCTAACTTGAGAGGAAATACTTAGTAAATTTTATTCAATAATAAAAATCCTCTCTAAAATACAAAAGGGGAGAGAGTTAACTAATTACAATAACTAAAGTACAACAAAGTTAACTAAGGTTAGTTAACTAAAACTAACTCTTACATCTAAAACTCCCCCTCAAGATGAAGTGTGAAGATTAGAAACACCCAGCTTAGCTAATAAGAAACAAAAAGAAGCATCTCCCAAAGTCTTAATGAAGATAACAACCACCTGAAGGGAAGAACGAACAGGTAAAAGCTTCAAAAAACCATCAACGAGCTTATCACGAACAAAGTGACAATCAATCTCGATGTGCTTTGTACGTTTGTGAAAAATGAGATTGGAATATATTGAGATGGCAGTCTCATTATTAGCAGAGGAGCGAGAAATAATGGTTTGTTTCTTAGATTTCCAAGAAACCAAGGAATCATCCATAAACACACAAAAATCAATAACAGATCGGCAGGTATCAGGACAAGATCCCCAATAAGCATCAACAAAGGCCTTTAATTGAAAATTAAGAGGTGCCCAAAGAAGAACATGTTGGCCGAGAGTCTCCTTAAGATACCGCAATAAATGGAGAGCAACAACTAAATGTCCAGCCCAAGGTTTCTAAAGAAATTGACTAAGTCGATAGATAAAAAACATATATCCAGTAGGAAAATCTGTAAATACAGCAAACGACCCACTAATTGACGATATAAAGTCGCATCATCAGGGGAAAGAGGCATACTAGCCGATTGAGAAAAGCTTCAAATTCTGCTCCATAGGTGAAGAAACCGACTTTGAATCCAAAAAACCAGTATCCTCAAGAATTTAAAGACAATATTTTTGTTGGGATAAATAGAGACCTTCCTTTGAACGTGATAGCTCTAACCCAAGAAATATTTAACATTTCCCAAGTCCTCAATCTTAAAATGAGACTGTAAAATGCCCTTAACAATAGCAATTTCAGAAGGTGAAGGACCAATAAGCAAAATATCATCGACATATACCAATAAAGCAACAAAAGTCTCGCCCAACCCATAAGTAAAGAGAGAATAATCAGATTTAGACTGACAAAAACCATGAGACAACAAGGCTGCAGAAAACTTCGTAAACCATTGACGAGATGCTTGTTTCAAACCATAAATCGACTTATTCAAACGACAAATAAGTTTCTCCCCCTTACAACTAGATTTATCGGAATAATGACCCAATGATAAAGACATATACACCTCCTCAAACAAATCCCCATTCAGAAAGCGTTATTAACAACAATTTGGAACAACAGCCAGGAAAAAGATGCAGACAAAGTCAAAAGTACTTTAACAGTCACAAGTTTAGCAACAGGAGAAAACGTGTCAAGGAAGTCGATACTTTCCTGTTGATTATACCCCTTGGCGACAAGACGAGCCTCGTATCGATCAACCGTGCCATCAGGATTATACTTGAATTTGTAGACCCATTTGCATCCAATAGCATGGTGTCCAGTAGGTAGAGAAACAAGAGACCAAGTACTAGTCCTCTCCATTGCAACAATGTCATCATCCATGACAACCTACCAATGGGGAAAACGAACAGCCTAGCGATAATACTGGGGTCCATAAACTGTAGAGACATTTAAAATAAAGTACCTGTGAGTAGAAGAAAATCGTGTATAAGACAAATATTGATGCAAATGATATAAGGACTGATTATCAATGGCCTGAGATGTGGTCAAAGGATTACAATGATAATCCCTCAAATACCAAGGGGGATAATTGGACCGAGTGGATCTGCGAGGTGCAACACCAATAGGAACAACATAATCAACAATAGACGGAGGAGCAACATTATTAACAAGCATATCAGTTCTCGCTAGAGCATCAAAATCAGATGTGTCCATGGAAGGGGGTTCAGCCACATCATTATGAATATCAGATCGTAAAGGTGGAGATGCAACATGCAGATTTTCAGCATTCAACAATAAAGGAGATGCATCAATTGAGTGTAAATCATCAGAAGATGCACAAAGAAAACCATCATTAGCAGGGCAAGGCAACACAATATTATCAACAAACATATCCTTGGGCAAAAAGTCATGAGAAGATATCGAATGAAAAGGGAACAAATGCTCAAAGAAGATAGCATCCTTGGAAACAAATATTTGATGTGTTGCAATATCATATAGTTTATAGCCTTTTATTCCAGGTGGGTAACCAAGAAAAATGCATGGTCGAGCACAAGGATCAAACTTAGTGCGATGCGCTAACAGAGTAGATGCATAAGATAAACAGCCAAACACCCTCAGGTGGTCATACACAATAGCAGAATTATGTAAAACAACATATGAAGTGGCATTAGAAAGTAAAGGCATCGACGTATGATTGATCAAATATGCAACAGTCAAGACACAATCCCCCCAACAAAGAAAAGGCACACGAGACTGAAAGTAAAGTGCCCGAGCTACATTCAACAAATGTCGATGCTTGAGTTCAACAACATAATTTTGCTGGGGACGCTCACACATGAAACTGATGCAAAGTTTCAGTGGATGCAAAAAACTCAGTAAATCGTAACTCTGAGGCATTATCCGAATGAAACACATTAATAGTTTTAGAAAACTGAGTTTCAACAAGCTTAAAAAGGCGGGGGATGATAGTCAAAGCATCTGACTTGTGTCTCATAAGATATACCCAAGCAAAGCATGAACAATCATCAACTATAGTAAAAAAAATATGAATAACCAGTATAGGTGACAGTACTAAGTGGTCCCCAAATGTCACAATGTATTAAGTCAAAAGTAGATGCAGCCCAAGGTTTTAAATATCGATCGATATCGATATTAGTAACTCCAATTTACGGATATTCGGGAAAGATTACGGATATCACGGAAATTTATAAAACTATTGTGATTTTTTTTGTGAAACTTTGAAACAAGCTTATTTAAGTTATAAATCACTACTTTAACCACATATATCAATAATTGAGCTAAATGTAAGCATGAATACAATAATAAATACTATTGAACATGGAAAATAAATATAAACTTAAATCTTTTATT
>JAOANK020000012.1:1553029-1563813 GCA_026257165.2 Telfairia occidentalis
TTTTTCACCAACATCTTCATAATTTCATTTTTATTCTCTGCTTTTAGTAATCTCTTATTTAACTTGTTTTTTAAGTCTCTTTAATCTCAAAAGTAATTCAAGACATTTTCAATACATTTCAAGAGAATAAAATACATGTGTCAAATTTATATTTTGAGTCATCATGAACTTGAAATGTTACAATTATATACTTTGATGAAGTTGTCTATAAATTATCAAATAAAATATAATTTAAAAATACTTCGTGCAAAGCACGTGGTGATACACTAGTTTAGATAAATGTGAGTAGTTTTTACTCATACTCAAATTTCTCTAATTGACCTACCAATTTTAACAATAAACATGGTAAGGTCTAAAAGTTTTTTAGAAAGATTCACTAATTTCAATGAAGGCAAGTTTTTGCACAAAATTAAATTTGATAAATACATTAACTACTGAATAACTCAAAACAAGTCACAAATTTCAACAAAAGATCAACTGGAATATTATTTTTGTTTAAAATCTAATAAATTTTGTCCAAATATGTTTATAATTAACCACTTGAGAATAGGTTCTTCAAATGAAAACTTATGAATAGTAAAGATTATAATATTTTTCAAGTTTAAGTGCAAGACCGCGACCAATATTTTTTTAGTTTAAACTAAAAAATTCAACATTTATCTAAGTTTAAGGATTAATTTGATAATCTACTGCATTGCATGTAGCAATGTAGCAAGGTAAGATAGATAGTTTGATTTCCAACTCGATGATAACTGACTTAAAAAAAAGTGCGAACTTGAGAAATTGGAAATTTAATATAAAAATTGAGACAACTTACCGATTTGAATGCTAAAATTGATTTTTTCACTTATAAAGATAATATAACCTAGCCTCTCAGCCCTCTCTCTGTCTCCCTCTCCATCGCCGTCGCTGCCGACGGACTGTTTCTTCAACGATCATCTTCTCTCTCAGGTATTGTCTTTCAAATTTCATTGCTTATTGATGAACGTCCGCAACCCTAAATCAATGGGAGCCGACAGTTGGAAACCGGGTTTGGTCCAATTAGTTCGGTCGTGAACCGGACTGATATTTACCCCTAAATTACCCAATGGTATTTTTAGGGTTTTGCAGCTTAATTCTCTCTCTCTCTGTAACTTGCATTTTGTTGGAGTCTCTTTGTTGTGCAGTGGAAGGGGAAATCTCAGGCGGATACAGATAAAGATGTTGGATATCAATTTGTTCAGGGAAGAGAAGGGCAACAATCCCGAAATCATCCGTGAGTCTCAACGGCGCCGATTTGCGAACGTTGAGCTCGTTGATGAAGTCATTAAGCTCGACAAGGAATGGCGCCTACGTAATCCATCCCCCCCTTCATTTCTACTAATTTTATATTGCTTGTCTGATTCCTTTTAACTGTTTTTGGAGTTCGGGATTTGTTTAGGCCAATTTGAGCTCGAGAATCTCAGGAAGGAGTTTAACAAGATCAACAAGCAAGTTGCTCAGCTCAGAATAGTAACTCATCTATCTTTCTTCTTCTTCTTCTTTATCTTTGTTACCCTTGTGCTCTTTCATTTCTTTAAGGTTATTTGAGTTTTCTGTTTTGCATAATCAGATTCCATCTTCTTCATCAATATTTCCACTGTTTTGGTTGCAAGGAAATTAGTTTATGAACTGAATTGGTTTTCTAAGTGTTAATTTCCAAGTCCATGGGACTGTTAGTTTCTGATTCGGAGATTTAAGTTAATGTCTTGTGAAAATTTATGGTTTTGGTTAAATTTCCGTCCTTCTGTTGTTTACTTTGAAAATTTTGGGAATGAAGGCTGGTGAGGATGCGTCCGAGAAGATTAAAGATACTGAAGAAAACAAAAAGTTGTCTGCAGAGAAAGACGTTGAGGCTAAAGATGTGCTAAAACAATTGAATTCCAAATTGGAAATAATTGGAAACCTTGTGCACGATTCCGTTCCAGTCAGCAATGATGAGGTCTTGTATTTGACTTCACTGCATTTGTTCTATTATTGGTAGCGCTTTCTTTTTCTTTTTCTTTTTCTATTTTTTATTTTTTTATTTTATTTTAACATTGGACTTGGCAACATTTTGCAGGCTAATAATGCTATAATCAGATCGTGGGGTGAGAAACTGGTAAAGCTGAAACTAAAGAATCATGTTGATCTTGTTGAACTTCTTGGAATTGCAGATACCAAAAAGGGTAATGAATTTAAACAATCTTATTCCAGTCCAGTCAACCTATCTACACATAGGATTCATCTTTTATACCTTATATCAATTCTTCTATGCGTCTTGATAATCATCTTGTCGTTTTGCTTAAAATCTGTATCAATTGACAGCTCTTTCTTTTGACAAGATGGTGTGTTCAATATTCTTGTTTCTACAGAAAAGAATTATGAAATGAAAGGTAACAACTGTAGAGTCATATGCTCTCTGCATTGTATATGTTTCAGAAGTTAACAGCTGAACCATCTAGTCTGACAAGCTTTAGATTTAGGATTTTGGTTCAGCTGTATTACATTTCCTTAAAATTTATGAATAACACCTTCCTCTCTGAAAGCTCTCCTAGATTCTATCTTGGTGGGTCACCTGCTTAAGAAAGAAAAGATGATATTATGGTTGTAGATTGTATGAGCCTTTTTTTGGGGTGGGACATTATGAATCAAAGGGAGCAGCCACACTTTCAATTATATTTCTCTCTCTTCTGGTAGATTCTGAAGTATGGTTTTTATACATGTTCTAAGCTGGTGTAGTGTAGCTTTTACCTTATCTTCACAAATTATAGATTGTATAGATCGAATGATCTTTTGAGTAATTGGAAGGATTTTAGTAGCTTCCTTAAGTTCTGGATGTCCCTGTATTTTTCATTTCATTAATGGAATTTCCAATTTTTCGCACTTTTACTGCATTGGAATCCTTCCAGTTTATGCTATCTATAACCCAATAAAATTAAAATTATAGATGCAGAAAATTAAACTTTTATGTTAATTCCAACTTGGTGGAAATATGTAGGTTCTGAAATAGCAGGAGGTAGAGGCTTCTATCTTAAAGGAGATGGAGTGCGTCTGAACCAAGCTTTGATAAATTATGGCCTTGACTTTTTGGAGAAAAGGGGTTACACAGCACTGCAGACTCCTTTCTTCATGAGGAAAGATATCATGGCTAGATGTGCTCAACTAGCTCAATTTGATGAAGAACTTTATAAGGTCTGCTATTTTTACCCTCTGTTTTCCCCACATGATACGAAAGGATTTTAAATCTTTATGGATTTGTGATAGATAGCTTTGTTAATATCACTTAAAATAAAAGGTTTTGAAATCAAACATAATTTCAAATCATGTTTTTACTAAAAACATTTCTACACTAAAATAATCAGATTTTACAGGATTTCAAAGTCTACTAATATAATCTCATTGAATTTCATTGTTCTTTCATAAATTAGGATGGAAAAGGCTATTTTGTTAAAATCCTTATTTTTTGTTTTTCGCTTCCAACAAACATCCAAACAATTTTTTTTAATCAAATTCATTTCAAATCCTTTCTATTCCACATAACTCAACACCTTTAAAAAATTTTCTAGTCTTTCAAATCACGTGATTTAAATTATTTCTCACACTTTCTTGAATTCCAAACAAAGTCTTAATGATTTTCTTTCTTTGGAAAGTATAGTTTTTACTTGTAGATTAGGACAACGGGTTTAAGTCTATCAATAAGCAGATTTTTTGCTGTGGAACCGTGCCAAAATATAACCATGAAATAATTGTTCATTAGGTTACTGGTGAGGGGGAAGATAAATATCTAATTGCCACTGCCGAACAGCCACTTTGTGCATATCATCTTGAAGACTGGATTCATCCTTCCCAGTTGCCCATAAGGTTTTTACATTTCATTTAAACCTGTCCTATCTCTGGCACCCGAAGAAAGTGTGTTTTAATTTACCATCCCTAATGTTCTCCACAGATATGCTGGATACTCGTCTTGCTTCCGCAAAGAAGCAGGTTCCCATGGCCGAGATACTCTTGGAATTTTCCGAGTCCACCAATTCGAGAAAGTAGAACAATTCTGTATCACCAGCCCAAATGGCAACGAGTCGTGGGACATGCACGAAGAGATGATTAAGAATTCTGAGGACTTCTACAAGACGGTAACTTCTATTCCTTGTATCGATGATTTCTTTTTTAAACATTCATGATCCAAGTTGGCGAGTTGGTTTTTTTCTTTTTTTTTTTGGAACATTTGACTTGAGATGAACATTATAATCTTTACAGGGGTTAAGAGATCTTGAGGAGGAGGGTTTGGTCTCTGGTCATGTCTGAAGAAACGTTGGCCTTTAGGGTGTTTTTTTTCGAATGGGAGACCTTTTTTAGAGTTAAATTGGGTTTTGGTTCCGTTCTTTTATTGGGCTGCCTTTTTGCATGCCCTTTTATTTTCTTGTATTGTTTCATTTTTTCTCAATAGAAGCTTGATTTTTCATTTAAAAAAGAAAAACAGATTGGTTGTACTCTTTGACTGATGTGTGATCGCATGTTTTGGCAGCTAAACCTCCCTTACCAAGTTGTGGCTATAGTTTCTGGTGCATTAAATGATGCAGCTGCCAAGAAATATGATTTGGAAGCATGGTTTCCTGCATCTCAAACTTACAGGGAGTTAGTATCCTGTTCAAATTGCACTGATTATCAGTCCAGAAGATTAGAGATTCGATATGGTCAGAAAAAGGTTAGCTCTTTTTTAATATTGGAGCCTGGAGGATATGTGTGGCCATTAAGATTGTTGAACCCGGTGCTAACATTTTAATACGGAGTAATTGGTTCTTATAACTTTATTGATGTCTATGGTTCTGGCACTCCTGTGATTTCATGGTTTTTTCTTTGAAGTATAAGTTTAGTCTTTTTTCAGTCTTGCTATTTGGTTTTTATGCTCTGAGAATTCTAACAAGTACTTAAATTTTCAATTTTGTGTCTTTTAAGTCTTTGTGGTTAACTCATAAATTCAATAAATTTAATGCTTGACCACCAAAATTTTCACTTTTGTGTCTAAGTCTTTGTGGTTAACTCATCAATTCAATAAATTTAATGCTTGATCACCAAACGCCTAAATCTACCCTGAAATAAGCTCATCATGTAATTCTTAAATAACACAGTTAGTATATTATGTGAAAATTAACGAAATGAATCTATTTGATATAAAATCTAAAGTTCAAGGACCTATTATAATTTTTTTTAAAGCATAAAGATTAGATGAACACAACTAAGTTAAGATATCTATAAGAAACTAAATAGACAACCCCAGAAATTCAAAGATCAAACTTATAATTAACCCTTTTTTTCTTTTTTCTTTTCCCATATTATGTTTAACTGCTGCTCTTTTTATTTTCTACGGTGCAATTGCAGAGTAATGAGCAGACAAAGCAATATGTGCACTTGCTGAATTCTACTCTCACAGCAACAGAAAGGACTTTGTGCTGCATTCTTGAGAACTACCAGAAAGAAGATGGGGTTGAGATACCACAAGTTCTACAACCATTTATGGGAGGAAAGACCTTTCTACCCTTCAAAGCGAAACCGACGACGAGCGAAGCCAAAGGGAAGAAATCGAAGGCCTAGTTGCATATTTCTTTTCTCCACTTTGATTTATAAATTTCTGACTGAAGGAAAGGAAATTGGAATTTCAAATTGTCTTTTTTGGTGGGTATCAAATTATCTCAACACTAATACACAAAGGCTGTTACTGTTGATGCATCTCTTGAAATCTACTTTTGTTTTGTCATTTGTATACTCTTACAGTTATAAATTGAATTTTCTGATCTGGGTTAGTTCTCTTATTTCCTATTGCCATTTGGAAAAATTTGGCAATCATCTTTGAGATTGATTTGACAAGATTCTTTAATAAAAAGTATTTATTGTTATTATGATCCAAAAAGTATTGTGAAGTTTCCTTATAAAATTACTCAAATGAATTAGGAGTATCCTTGGTTTCTGAACTAATTTTGTTGGGCTTTTGCAGGGCTCGAAATCGTTTTCAATCTTGTCAAGCAAGCCCAAAGCTCACTCCAATAATGAAACTTGTGGATCACTATCAAATGGTTTGGAAACTCATATTTGGAAAATGCAGATTCAGATTAGGGTTGAGATGAGATTTCGCTATTAAGTCGCTCTTTTAATGTCTGAAAGACCATGAATTTTTCCCAAGTTTTGCTTTTGATGGGTGTTAGAAAACTTAATTTTATGAGAAGTTATTGATTGTGGATGAGACAATATAGCATGGTGGCTGGTTTGGATAATTTTTTCGATTTGACGGGAAATTGAAATCCGAAAAGGAGAGAGAAATTGTGATGCAAAATAATTTCTTCCATTTTGTTGAGCATTTTGGAGTCGCTGTTCTTTGTTAAATCTTGTAGAGATTAATCAGACCAATTTTGGTATTAAATGGGGTAACAATGAGGAGAATGAAAATGTTTTATTTGATAATATAAATTGGAGAGCATTATTTTCGCTTCGATCTATTATAGTTTTGTTTAGTTGAGAAGTTTGATTTCAATTGAATTTCTCGAAAGAATATTCACATCATCGAATTTCCCCCTTTCTTTTTCCCCGCTTCCAATGCAGTTGAATTGATCTGGTAAACAAAGTTATCATCTTAATAAACTTTGCCATTTTATATCGTTCTCATGAACCATCACAAAAAAAAATAAAATAATAATAATAATAATAATTAATCGTTTATTGTATTGATATAGTAAACCCAACACATTCTTTGTTCTTAAATTTTTATGTCATTCTTCGTTAACCTGAGAGATTATATATTTTATATCATTCATATAATAATAATAGAAATAAATAGACTTGTTTTAAAAGGTTGAAAAATATCTAGTTGTTTTTTGACACTATAAACCTATCATTCTTTAAAAAGAGTTGATATTTGATTCATGATAACCTAGACTAGTGACTATTAGTTCAAAAAGAATTTAGCAGACAAAATCAATTTTCTGAAAACTCATACTGAAAGGAATCAACCTGACTAAAATCAAGTAAAGAAAAGTAACTTGAACCAGCCAAATTATCTTAAAATTGGTTGAATCTGGTGACATACTCTAAGGTTCATATACTTTAGTTTCTATAACATATGGATAATTTCAATTCATGAAAATCATTCTCATCTATTGAATTACATGAAATAAGAGAGGACCATTTCAATCCTAATTCAATCCCAATTAGTAGCACAAAAGGTCAAACCATAAAGTTTTAACTACAATATACTATCGAAACTCCATAACACTTCTTATCATATCAAAATTCTATTTGCTAATACCATATAACCATTGTCAACATGTGCGTTAGCTCAAAGGTTAAGTCATACTAGTACCCTTTCTTAAAAGTCAAAAGTTCAAATCCTCATATCGTTTCCATAATTATGATGCTATTTTCTTTTTTTTTTTTTAAAAAAAAAAAATACTAATTAACAATCATATTCTAAATGAGCTTTGACAAGACGATTATATGCTACCTTCTCTGACTCACCAGCAAGCCAACCAAATGGAAATCTTGCACCTTATTGCACACACCAAACTATTTTGGAACTCCAAATAAAGTTGGAGGGGAAAATATATATATATATATATATATTTTAGTTCAACAATATAAGAGATTCCAATCTACAGCCTTTTAAATGTAGAAATATACAACCTTTTAGATGTACAGATTTACCTTAATCCGTTCAGCTATACTCGATTTGGTAGAGAAAATATATATTGAAACGCGTCTCAATTTATCAACAAGAGAGCTTGTGAACTTAACTTACCAAATAAAATAAAGAGAGTAAAGTTACTACGGTTGTTAGTAGTAGAGATAATTAATGCAGTTTTCAATAAATTTCCCCACAAAAAGGTCCAAAACTCTAGTGTAAACTTTCATTCATATTTTTTATACAAATTGATCATTATTACTATACATATATATGATACATAGACTTCTGAGAGAACATTGGATTTTGGAATCCAAAAATAGGGTTTTGTGGAGGGCAAAATCGTCTTTACCTGTTGTGAAGAGGGTCTGGACAAGAAGGAACAGCTCTATTACTTGCAGCAAAGAAGCCATCATTATTGTTGTGTTTTGAGCTCCCAACATCATAAGACTTCTCCATTTCTTCTTCCACTTTCTCCCTCGACTTTCTCACTCCAACAACCTCATAGTGTAAATTTGAAACACTTAAGAAGAAAATTATTAAAAAGCAATTCACTTCTCTCCTTGAGATAATTAACATATTTAAACTTTGGAAGAGAGAGAGATTAACTTTGAGAAGAAGATCAAAGGGGTTGGTGTGAGAGATTTATATTTAAGATTATGATCTTGGCTGAGCTTTGAAGCACTTGAACAGTTAAATTGTAATGGGGTTTGTTGTTATTATATCTTCAAAAGGTGATTCTTTGAAATACCTAATGCGTATGTGTGATGGCCCATTGTTGAAAGACTTCTTTCGTTTTTCTTCTCAACACAGTTGCCCATGATTATAATGATTTTATTTATAATAAAATAAACTATTATAGATTATTATCATTTATCAATTGTGTGTAATACCTAACAACTAAGTAAAGCATCATATGTCAAATAGAACATAACTCAATTCGTTAAGGAATATTTTTTTGTTAAAACATGGGCCAGTCCACCTTGCCATTGAAGTCTTTGTTAAAGCAAGTCCAATTCACTTAATTATGTGTAATTTACATTCTTTGAGCTTAGTAGCCCATTTAGGCTTTATGTTTCTCTAGGGCAACTGTACAAATTTATCTCTTATTGTTCAAAAATTCATCGAATGAAAATATACAGACAAAATTCCCTAGCCTATTGCGAATCTATTTTTTTTTTCTCTTGGTATTAGAGCACCTTCAGAAGCCTATGTTGTTTCTCATAGATTCTGGGAAAGCCCAGCTACTCCTCAATCATCAAGAGGAGACTCTTCAATTGCAAACATAGGATTTCCTTTAGTTGGGGGCTCGACAAATCAGGTAAACATGTTAAAAAAAAAAAAACTCTTAACAACACCTTAGCTAGTAAATTGAATGATATAAACTATACCTTGTAGAAATCAATGACAATAGCAATACTCAGAGACTAGTGATCGGACTCCTTTTTTCTTGGAACAAGAGCATGTCCACCTGAAAATACAACAATCAGCAACACAGAAAATGGAGAAATAGAGATGAAACTCAATCCAGAGTATGAAGAATGGATTACAATTGATCAAGCCCTACTAGGTTGGCTATTTGGTTCCATAGAACTAAATGTTGCGTGTGATGTGGTGACTCACAAGACCTCTCGTGATGTATGGAAGGTAGTTGAGATGAGATTTGGGTCAACCAATAAGGCTAGGTTGAACCAGCTAAGAACTGCACTTCAACCTACAAGAAACAGCTCCATGAAGATGGCTGACTATCTGTCAGCAATGAAACAAATATCGGATAGCCTAGCCCTACTTAGTAAACCGGTAAGTGAAGGCTATTTAATATCTAATGTTTTGACTGGATTGGATGCAACATACTTGCCTATTACATGGTTATTGAATTCTCAAAACAACCTCTCTTGGCAAGAACTGCATGGCACCCTCTTGGCCTTTGAAAGCACCTTAATCCATCTCAATGTTATATCCTCTTCAATGACTTAGCCAATGCTATAGCCAATCTTGCACTAAATAGAGGAAATTAGGGGACAAATTTTAACACAAATGCTGGTTCTAAAGGCACAAACAACAACCAAAGAGATGGAAGGAACAATGGAAACAAAGGAGGTGCAAGAGGAAAACGACGAGGAAGAGGAAGTTACCGTCCTAAATGCCAAATTTGTGGAAAATTTGGCCATTCAGTAGTCCATTGCTACTTTAGATATGAACCAGATGAAAGTAACCAAAGAAATGAGAAAAATAAGAAGTCATTTGGAGCATATGGAGCAAGCCCTAAAGTTGTGAATGATTCAAATTAGTATGCTGATAGTGGAGCAAGCACACACATTACAAATGATCAAAATGCACTCGGGGATAAAGTAAACTACAAGGGGAAGGAATCCTTGACTGTTGGACATGGCTCACAACTTCCCATTGCTCACATTGGTAACTCTTCCTTAAGCTCTTTAGATAAACGAAAACTTTTGCTAAAAAATGTTTTGCATGTGTCTTCTATTACAAAGAATCTGATAAGTGTTGCATGGCTTACTGGTGATAATAGTGTTTATGTGGAATTTCACCCTAATTTTTGTGTTGTGAAGGACAAAACTACGGGTCGTGTTCCACATCAAGGGAGACTTAAAGGATGATTGTACTAGTTGGAGTCAGTAAAAAAAGAGTCAAGTCATGTACCAAATGCTGCCTATCTCAGAGGAAGTATAGAATCTACCAAAAAAGCTTGTTCCCCAAGTCTAGTTAACAAAAGTCTGAGTACAAGTGGAGTCTGTCAAACAAAGCACAATGTTGGTGCCTTTGTAGCATCTTTAAATTCCAAAAGGCCATCCCTCAAGTAGAGTCCTTCAGTCCATCTTAAAGAGTTGTAATCAAAGTTTCAAAATCAATAAAAAAGTCTTTGAATTTCTCTAAAGCTTGTCAATTTGGAAAGAGCCATGCCTTACCCTATCAACTCTCTAATTCTTGTCCAACAAAGCCCTAGGAACTCATACATTTGGATCTTTGGGGTCCCGCACCAATAGAATTAACCTTACGATATCGTTACTACATACATTTTTTAGATGATCATAGTAGGTTTACATGGATATATCCCTTAAAAAATAAAGGAGAAGCCCTAAATGCCTTCAAAACC
>JAOANK020000012.1:1601424-1615586 GCA_026257165.2 Telfairia occidentalis
AATAGAAATAAATGGGTTTCTTTCAATTTGGGAAGAAGAAGAGAGAAAGTATAAAATAAGGGTATTAATGTCTTTTTACCATAAAAAAATCCTAACTGTCTATCAATTTAAAAGAGATCCTAAAAGTCTTTTATGCCCTCAAATTTATCCTATTTTAATCAATTTCCCGTCAATTTGGCCTTAAATTTATTTATTGTTTACCATATATGGGCTATATAGGTTAATTTGGCATGAAAATAATCGGTGAGGTTGATCTTAGCTACCATCTCCATAATTCAACCTTAAGATAGAGAAGAAACATTCATGAGCACAAAAACGTTAATGAGCATATTAGAAAAAAAAATGAAACAAAAATAGTAGAAGAAACGCATTATGACATTCGTCAGGATCAAAATACCGATGGAAAATGAAATTGAGATGAAATGCATTATCGGTTGGAACTCGGTGAAAATTTCTACTGAGTTCCAACATTATGGTCACTATCTCGATGGAAACCGAAAAGAAAGGCAGAGAGCTCATTTCCAATGGAAGCTCATTGAAAATTTCCACCGAGTAATACCTGCCTTTCTAATCACAATTTCGACTGGGTTGGTGATCGGAAAGGATGGCATAATGCCATTTTTCATTTGACTCCGTGGGATTTCAAAAAAACTCACACGGAACTGGTCGTAAACACCAAAACATTCCAAACCATTTGAAATGCGTTGTAACGAAAATCGAACACAAAAATTAACTTGAAAACAAAAACCCTAATGCACAAAAAAAGAATCGAAAAGTTAAAAGTAGGATAACCTTGAGTGCGATTGACAAAATAAGCGAACCAAAAACAACAAAGAAACCAAGTGCAAATCGACTGGAAAATCAACGGGAAGCCAATAGCATTTAGACGAGAGGCAAAGATGTTTTTGACGAGGGGAAAGTTCTTGTTTTTCTAACCCCATAAGCTAGATAAAAGAAAAGGGTTAAGTAATTTCATTTTCACATGAGGTCGGCAGAAAGGATTGAAAATCTTAAATTTCAAAATCGGATCAGAATTCTAAAGCTCAAAACGATATTTTTTTTTGGGTTAAAATCAACAATTTCCTTAATTTACTCCCAAAATAGAAAACAACTATACGTGCAGTTATCCTCAAATCTGGATTTGATTTATGAAAATAAGCTACCGAACAATTTTTCCTTCCATCCATTTGATTCTTTGAATTTTCTCTTTTTTTTTGGGAAGTTATTTCGATTGAAATCCTAAAAGTTGGAGCCAAAAATCAAATATCAAAGACAACCTTAATTCTAAATTCAATATTTTATAAAAATAAAAACCATTGGACTACATAAAATTATTCATTCAATGCATGAAAAGATTGTCGAGCGCTTCAATTAAATCTATAGAGTTTATTCATCACTGGGGCTCCCCTCCAAAACTAAAATTTTAGGATCTACCTCCCTCAAGCACCATGACCAAAAAGAAAACTTTTTATTCCACAACATCATTTCAGCAAAAAGCAAATTCAAACATTCAGAATGTTACTGTCGTCTTAGTACATATATTGCATGTCCTAAAGAGGAAACAAGCAAGCTTCAAAAAACATAAGAAATCCTTAATCAAACCCAGAGGTTTTAATATGGGAAGGCAAACAACCTCTTTTAGTGATGTAGATTCCCTCTTAAACTCACAGTAGAATGAAAAAGGTACAAATAACAATAAATTATTATAATATATCAAATCAATATGGGATTTAAAAGAATCTAGAAAAACCTCTTAAGAGTGTAATCATAAACGGTTTGCAGAACACTTGAAGATGTCTCCTCTTCAGGTAACTTTAGAAGGCGGGCAACTTTCGAAAACTTAGCGTGGTGCCTTAATATGGCATCATTATCAACTTCTTTCAACTCCTCGATGATGGGTACTTTTTTGGAAAATGCCCATTGCATCGCCCAAATCGCAAGAGGCCGCATGTAACACAGTGATCGGTACCGATCCGTGGTTGTCCAAGCTTCCGGTGTCTGAAAGTTGTATCTGACCACAACCAACAACAAAAATTTTATAAATATGACAGTTGAAACCCATAGGAGCATGAGCACCAGCTTGTAATATCACGTTAGACGTTTACTTAAACCTCTAGGTGCTAAAGAGAAAAGAGATGATTCAAATAGAAACCATTTTGGGAAAATAAGAAGCAACCTGGTAAATAGCCCATTTTATATGTTTTACGGAAAAAGAAATTTCAAATTGTCTTAGACGTGTTTAACTGTTATCTTTTGCCTCTCGCCTCCAAATGCACGAATGGCAATAAAGCGGCATCAAAGGCAAGAGCCTCATTGAAATTGATTGCCTTGGACAGTGGCAAGAAGTCCAATAACATCCAGACTGTCACACCTCTTGCCGTAGGCACTCATCTGAGATTATCTTGGAAACACTCTAAACAATCAAAGAGCAAAAAGAAAAACATATATACTTACCCCAGGCCATCTTCTGACCATGCAGCTTCATAGATTCCTTCCGCTGTTCGAAATGCCATGTCGATCATATTTTCGTGGATCATTGTTGCAGCAACAGCATATGTCACTCCTGACCATATTTCTCTTGATTGCATTGAAGAAAAATCTACTGTTCCATCAGGAAGCATCCCATTTACCGCACCCCGCTTCCCATCCTTCACCTTTAAGACATTGAAATTGTATACCTTTTCCAGTGCACACTTCGTCTTGTCTTCATCAACAATGGGAAGAAGACCAGAGGCTCTAGCATACCTTGCACATTAATATTAAGTAAGCTGATATATAAAACCATAGAATATCAAGCCTCACATATTTTATCTAAGTTTTACAATGTTAACAATATTAGGATCCTTCACAATTTTATTTAAGCGAAAATGACAGGTTAGCTTTCTTCTATTGAAACAGGATATGCTGTACCCAAATTTTTAGCATGAGGAAAGGAGGGAGGAAAGATGAAGGTTAATGAGTTCAGCATAAACCGAAAGTTGTAGTGTAGTTTCTGTTCTGCAGCTTAATCGGTTTACTTTATGTTAGTTTCATGCACTATTCTTGTAAGAAACGTTGTATAGTTTCCATTCTAAGTGTTAAAGTAATGATTAAAGAATAAATTTATTTTAATTTATCCATTTAAGCTTTTGAGTTTCAATGGTAGTTTACCATGGTATCAAAGTAGGAAGTCTTGTGTTTGAACATCTATAATGTCATTTTGTCCCCCATTTGGAAATCGAAATTATATGTTCTTTTCATTTGGTTTTCTCAAACTTGGCAAAAGATTGTCTTGTTCAGCTTCTCCTTGGCCCTATTCATCTTTCTCAGCAGGGAAGATTGCTATGGCTCAATGCTGTCAAAGCTACTGTCTCTAAAATCTGGTTTGAAAGGAATAAGAGGATCTTTGAAGACAAATTCAGATCGTGGATGGATTGCTTTGAACTTGCTAAGTTTAAAGCCTCGTCTTGGTGTTCTCTCTCTAAGTATTTTGATTCTTATTCCATTTCAGTTATTAGTTTTAATTGGCAGCCTTTTATTGTATCTTTGGACTCTTAATTAGCTCTCTTTTTCTTTGTAGTTTGGTTTGTTTTTTGTTTCTCCCATGGGAGTGCTTTGTTTTTTTTTCTTTTCACTCCTTTGGAGATTGTTTCTCTTATCTTTTGTTTCCTTTTCATCATTCGATTGAAAAGTTTGTCTCTTATTCAAAAAAATGTCATCTTGTCCCCCATTAATATTGATAATTACTTATGGGGCCTTCTGCAAATTTTAAAGCCCTTAAATGAAGGAAAATATTAAAATATTAATAAAAGATTAAACTCATTGGCATCAACTTAAGCTTTTGGGTTCAGTCATGGTTTAACAAACCTACCTATCATCTGAAAACATCTTTGAAGGATTAAAAAGTAAACATTACACACTATTACTTGCTATTGATGATAAACTATTCCGGATTCTAGTCCAAACTAAGTAAAAACCTATTAACCGCAAATGAATTAATAAAAGAATACATTAAAGAGATCATTTCTTTGAGTGGCATAATATTTAATGCTAAAAATATTTTTATTAAAAAAAGGTACTTCAAGATAGTATATATGTACCACTGTCCAGCCAATTGATCAGCTTGAATGGATGAACTTGAACTCCCACCACTGCTGTCATAGTTGAAGTAAGAACCATTCCACAATTTTTCATAGGCACGTTTTGCCTTCTGAAATTTGAACCAAAAATAGTGTTCAGCATCCCTTTCATCAGCTACACGAGCCAGAGCTGAAGCGGCTTGCAAGGCTGCCACCCATAGACCACCACTGTATGCACTAACACCAGTGACAGACCACGTATCATAAGTCTGATCGGGGAAGCCATCATTCTCAATCATCCCATCGCCATCCCGATCGAATTGGTCCATATAAGCTATCGCAAGATAAACAGACGGCCAGACAGCCTTGGCAAACTTCTTGTCCCCTGTGGCAACAACATCCCTATAAATTTGGAGGACAAATTTTGGATTCAAATCCTTCCACCTGTCCGTATTATAAAGGTTATATCCATTTACTTCAAACCATGGGTCATTGACTCCGATATCATGGGGAACAGCTCCAAGAACATTTCTTGCTTCCCATTTCCCATTATCAAGAAGTTGCATCTTGCTGGGATCATGCATCATTACCGCTGCTGCAAAATCTCGTTGAATGCTGAGTTCAAGTTTTGGAAATAACATTATTATTGCAAAAGAGGAGTAAAAATGAACATCATAAGTATTCCACATGGTGTATTCAATCCCTTCAAGATAAAGGAACTGGCCAACATTCTCCTCTCCCTTTTGAAGCAGATTTACTCCAAATGCAGAATTTGATGCAACTGAAGTGCTTAATTCATCGAGTGTTGAAGTCATTCTCCCAAGAATATCATTAGCAGTATCATTTTCACAGGATTCATTGATCACGCTTTGCAGACCAAATCTGCATTGATCAAGGCAAAATCCTCTCTCTCCAAAGCTTACTAAACTCTGAATAGGAAGTGACCCATCTATAGATGATATATTTTCAAGAAAATGATCCAGTTTTAATCAAAATGATAAGTAACAATTTTAAAATAGTAGGAATACAAACTTTATATATACCTGTCCAGATTGTCCCCCCTGCATTTAGATAATAAAGCTCATTAAAGAGAGTAACAGGATACCTGCAGAAATCAGGACACTTCAAAATCTGAAAAAATCAATAAATAATAACTGATATATCTAAGCCTACCATTTAGGAAACGTCTTGTCTTCAAGCACAGGTCTTTGCCAAGCATCAATTTGGGACTCCCAGTGACCATGCTCTAAGTCAGAAACAGAAGCACAGGATGTTAAGATAACACAACTCCAAAATAATTTATAATGTGTCTCATCACAAATAAGTAAATAGAGAAAGTTTGACTATGCCTCCTCTTCCCAATACATTCAAGCTGATGGATTTAAAGTAGGAATAATCTTTCAGACAAGTAGGCCCCAAAGGGGATTCAATTTAATGTTGAGTGATGCGATGGAGAAGTTTTCTAGCAACAATACGGAGTGAAGGATTGAAAGTAATATTTATAAAACGTGAAATGGGGAGACAGAAAAATTGATAGTTCCAGAAGTTAACTACATAAACAAATAATTTTCAACAAAATAATTCGTTTAGTTTTATTCTTGAGTAGGGTAGTAGTTAAATAACCAATATCCTACAAACTTATTACAATCTGTACACGTACGTAACAATAACAAGATAACATAACTATACTATTGTTTCTTGCATCTCTCTCAAATAGAAACATTCAGCCTCGAATTTTAAATTAATTATATGGTACAACTAAAAATTACCTAGTATTGCATCACGTGCAATATTGGCTGCAGCATCTCCAAGGTTACCATAGAATTTTGTGTAACGCCTGCCAAGAAAATCTTCATTAACCACATAAATAACAATTCAGGTTGTAACATTCCTTGTGCAATTTTGCCACTAACCTATGATAAGTTTTTCCTCTACAAAAGTTCACTTCAGGGCAGTCCCATGACAATGAAAATGTTATAGTACGAACTGCATCAGATGGAACTGTAACTGAAGCAGCAATTGCCGCACCAATGGATGAACCCACTTCAGAGGGCATTGACATATCAGCAAAGTTAAGGCGATCGAAGGATCCATGCTATTAGAAAATAATAGGCATATCAAGCTCCAAAAGTAAAGTAATAATACAAATGATAATTTTAATAAGAATTGCATCATGAATGGTGGAAACATTAAGAAAATTAACACTTGAAATTTAAAATGTTAGTCACTAAATCAGTATTTTTTTATTATTCTAAAGCACAACGGTCGCATTTTTCTGTTTCAAACGAGAAACAAGCCTTTTCATTAATTAGTGGAAAATGACAATGTAAGATCCGCTACACCAAGCATTACATAGAAGACAAACTCATAATGAAGCTTACAAAATCCCACCTCAGTTTGTGCACTAAAAAGGCGGTGTTGCAAAGCTCTCTATCTAAAAAAACCCAAGAAGAGACATGACATTTTACCAACTCGAAAATTTCTCTCCTATCTTTTGCCTTTCCATTCAAAGTAATCAAAAAAAAAAAAAAAAAACCCAAAGTTAAGCAATGAGTTCTAAATAACACCATTCATTACCTAAGGTGTCCAAGAATTTTAGGGATAAAGTTAAAAACTGCACATCTTTTCAAATACAAAAACAAATATCTTAACAAAATCATGTTGCCTAAGAGATTTGGTATGCAATCCAGATTCCATTTCTTATTTTTAGATTTATTGAATAAAATATATTCCATAAATATGTGTTTGGTGAGTTTATTTGAAAAATGTTTCCAAATTCTATGATCAAAACCGTAGAAATTCTAAAAATAATATTTTTATGTTTTCAGTTTTTCTAAATTTTAAACACTAAAAAAGGAAAAAAAAAACTAGGATAAATAAATTATTTCATGATATAAACTTATTTTATTTTTGTAAAAATAAAAAAATGCATAACGTAATGTATTATAAATTATATAACATTAAAAAATGTTGATTATACAAAATTTATAACATAAAATATGTTAACAAACTAATTAATAATTTGAGATTGAACTAAATATTTAGGGCTGGTTTGGTATGACGTTCGTATTTTATTTCTTGTTTTCATATTTATTGAATGAAATGAATATCTGTTTGATGAGTTTATTTTTTAAAATTGTTTCCAAATTCTGTGATCTAAACCATAGAAATTCTGAAAACAACATTCTTATGTTTTTTCAATGTTTTTAGATTTTAGATTTAAAATTTGAAAATTCAGAATGACACTAGAAAAGAAAAAAAAACTACGATAAATATACTATTTCATACTATAAACTCATTTTATTTTTGTAAACATTAAAAATACATAACATAATATATTATAAATTATATAAAATTATAAAATGTTAATCACACAAAATTAATACCATAAAATATATTAATAAACTAATTAATAATTGAGATTGAACTAAATATTTAGTTAGCAATAATAACTGTTTTTATTGTTTATCAATATATTACTTAACACAGCTTGAACAACTTTTAAAATTGAGATCGAGTTTTAAATTTATTACAAAACACATATCTGAAAGTACGTAATACAACTTTGTTTTCAATTTCTTGTTTTCAAATTTTTGTTTTCACATCACTAACCAAATACACCCTAAATAATACCTATTTTTATTGTTTTTCAACATATTACTTAACATACTTTGAACAAGTTTTTAAATTGAGATCCAATTTCTTAATTTGTTACCAAGCACATATATGTAAACACGAAATACAACACTATTTTAATTGAATCCCTTATTTTCAAATTTTTATTTTCAGATTACTAACCAAACACACCCTAAGATATCCAATAATTTTGGAGTCATAAAGTTAACATGCATTTTTAATCTCTCAGCAACATCGGCGAATGATGCAAAATGCACCAAGCTAAATACCTCTTTGATCTCACGCCACATATCTTTGGCTGATATACCCTGGAAGTTACCAGATGTTACAAAGCAAGGGCAATCTGAGACATGAACCCCATCACCCTCCTGTGCTGCAATAGCATAAGTCAAGGGGGGAAATCCACTTCCTGTCCTGTATTGAATATTTAAAAGATAAGATATTAAAAAATAAAGAAACATAACATTAATTCACTAATCAGGCCCTGTGCGAATCCCCTTTCTGTTAACTTTATTGCAATGAATAACCAAGAAAGGCACTTGCTTGTGATGTAGAAGCACAGCATGCACACCATCCTTCTTCCTGAAAAATGCATGAATATTATAGGTTAGATTTGAATTGATGATTATTATATAATACAAATGCCTGAGCAAAATTTTAATTGAAAAAACACTTGCACTCATAGTTCAGATTATAGAGAACAAAAATGAGGTGAGGCTAATGTTATTTTCTTACTTTGTTCTCGAATTGATATGGTTGCCAGAATATTCAGAAAGCCCTCCAACCGAATTCTGAATGACATGGGAAAAAAAATCAAGTCCAAAGAATCTCATGATTCTAGAAAAAATCTAGCCAATATCCAAGCAAGAATCTAAAAGAATAAGAATTAATAATAAGAGCATTAGAAAAAGAAAGAATTAAAGCAAACAAATCGATATTCATGATGAACACATACTGCCCAGGTGAAAAGTAAACTGACGTCAGCAGCTGTTTTTCCACTATTGTGCAGCTGAGGAAAAGTAAATCAAGAGACGTGAATTAAACTCACAAGACAAACAACAACAACAAAAATACTGTAAAGTAAATGAAGATACGGAAACCCATTTCTACCGTGAAAGTAAAAACTGAGACAGGGTAGCTGCTCTCCCTGTAATTATGGGGAATAACAGGTGAAATTTGACGGCTAACTATTCTAAGTTCTGGATCTGGTTCACCTGCAGCGAGAAGAAAAGGATGAAAAATGACTTGGACACTTTATAAATGATGATGAACTTAAAAAACCTAAAATGTAAAGATTAAACAATACCATCATATATTGTCCAAGCCCTTGGATACAAAGCATGATATGTAGACTTATGACCCTTCAAATTCCAGTCCCAAGACCCAATACCTGATAATTCAATTTCCCTGATGGCACACATGATAATGAGAGGACAGTTAAACATCTATTTTTAAATTATACTATTCAACAATCTCCAAGTGGAGGAAACTTGACGTCAAGAACCTATGTATGATATGATACGACACAAATAAAAAGTTGAGTGATGAATACCTCTGTGTTTGACGGCTCTGTGCACATAGTACAGTAGAATATTTCTTCCCATTGGGGCGTGAAACAAAAACCTATTTCAGTACTTGTAATCAGACTATAATTAATAAGTAGATTGCCTTGACTCTTTTGACTTTTTTTTGTCTCTAATGAGTCGAAAACGGGTATAAATGAAGTTAAATGAAGTTCACTGAACTCACAGAAAACTGATTTGCTAAAATTGGCTTATCTTCACATTTTCTAGGAAATAGCTGCCAGCGTTGAAATTCACCTTTATAACTTCTTCCAATGCTTCCTGATCTAAAAATTTGGATCGTTAAAGAGCAAAAGAAGAAAGTATAAGAATGGTTATATATAATCATTCCCACATCAATTTGAACAGACGAAAAGCTTATATAATTTACAACTTCAGATAACACTCCAGTCAATGCCCATAATATCCCTCCAGGACAATGTCAATAGAATAAGAAAAACTCTAGCATCAATTTTTCAAGACTAAACTGCTCAATAATACACCACAGAGAAAATGCAACATGCATGCAGTATAATACGCACATAAATAATTGCCAAAATGTGTGCACATGCACAAACCTGGTGAGATAACAAGTAAAGAATGCATGTTTCATAAAAGAGGTTATCAACATAAAATTGCAGAAAGGCAATGTCCAAGTTCACTGTAGAATCTGTTCATACTTCCTGTAGATGGTCAAAATCTATTTTACGACTTAAAAATTTTTAATTTAGAAGTAAATAAAAACATGTTGGGGCTTAAATATCTAATAGTTCTCAGTTCGACCTGAATAGTCAATATTTGTCTCAACCACCTGCAACTTTGCATATCCTTTACATGGAAGTTCCTAAGCATTATTCAGTCTTGCTTAATAAATATAAGGAAACTTTTCCCTGTTCTCGATGTGAATGTTTAACTTGACTTTTTGTTTGGATAAGTATTTCTATCTTCATTTATTAAAGAACACATGGTATGAAAAATGGATGATAGGTGAATAAACAATGCAGATATCAAGGAAATCGTACTTTATGTGTTATACTCAATTTGGAAAGAGGACAATATAAAGATAGAAAGACTTACCCAAGACCACCTAAGGGAATGCCATGAGTATCAGTTATACGGCGTCTGACAAACGGGTTAATCATAGCACCCTGAAATGCAGAAAGGAAAAGGTATTCAGTAATTCCTAGAACCATTTATTACAGACCTAAGAATCAAACTGAACAAGCCATATTACTATAGAATTATTACCCTTCCTTTCCCAGATTCTTCTCGAATATAGCGGATGAGCCTAAACCCTACAGGGGCCTGGAAAAGAAGGAGTGAGAAATATTTTATACAGAACACAATCATTAGGCTGATAGTTAACTTTAAAACACAAGCTTAAACTGCCTCTTTTGGATGATTTGAGTATTAACAATATATGGAAACATTGATTTTATGAAATAGGCAAGCATGTGATCTTATTTCCACTCTATCATAATTCAGATATATAAAAGGAGACTAAACCTTAGATGGAAGTAAATATCCATGTAGATCTGTATTATTTTAGTAGTTAATTAGAATAGTAATATTTTTCGTTATATAATTAGTTTCTTTAATTGTAATTTCTATTGTATTATATTTTCCCATTATTGGGTCCATGAAAGAAGACATTAATTTCTGCCAAAACAAACAATCCATCAAATTCTGTTATTAAGGAAACAAAATAATGAATCCCAAGTTTTTGAACTGCTTAGACATCAAGAAGTACTGAACCACTCAGCCATCATCCATATTAACACACATACTTATGAGGTATAAGAGACATTTAAAAAGTAATTATTTGAAATTCAAAATACCAGATGAATTATCTCTTTCAGATGCAACCTGAACTGCCAAAGTGGGATTTCTTCGCCGTTTAGTTTTCGTTGCCAGGTGAGTGATGGGGATTGCCCTGGATCAATGCTAGTCTACATATATAGAGGAAAACTGGGTAAGCCATAAAAAAATACTCATCAATAGGAATAGCCATTTAGCTAGGAATTAATGTTAGTAGATGCATTTCTTATTAAAAACAAAGATTCATCCTCCATTTCTTTCACACTATAATCCATGCCAAGGTTCACAAGAAAAGATGCATTAGAAGTAAAGTCTTCATAATCACATCCTTGTTTTCTCCATGTATCAAAATAGACAAAATAAATCATCTTTCATATGACTTGTCATGAAACTACCTAGAAAAAGAATGGAGCACAAGTTTAGAACCTAAAATAATGAAGCCATGTACATTGACAATCAATATTTCAATTATTTATAAACATGGCGTATGGCTAGTGTGGAAATTTGCTTCAATGTGTTGGGGCCATTGCTTAAACGTGGGGTGGGCATATTGGAAGTTATTCTTCTCACTTAATGGGGGCATCCGATTGAATATCTCCATTGGGACCAGCCCAAATGAAGTTGGCTCAGAAAGAGCACTCGGAGGCTTAATCATAAGTGATATATAGAAATAGATTGGGTTCTCTCCTCATTATGAATATGTATAAAAGATCAAAAATTTCATATCCTATTAGCTTATATCATAATAGAACCTCCTCTAATATTGATCCTATGGTTGAATTCTTGTAATGTCATTTCTTCCCTAATTAATATTGATACCTAGTTATTGAGTTTTGCTAATTTTTCAAGCCCACCAAGTGATAGAGAGTATTAAGAATATATAAAATATTAATACCATAAACTATTACCTTAAGTTTTTGGGTTTAGTAGCCATTAATTGCAACTTTTGAGAAAGTTGGTTCATCTATCCTGGGTCAATTGGTCTTTAGAAATTGTGACCATTAATTTATCAATTAAGCATCTGCTTTTTCTGCCAAAGACAAGAGGAGGCATTTCAACACCTTTTATTCCCTTATCTCTGCTTTTCCAGATAAAAAACTCAAACTTCTACTCATCCCAGTAAAAAAGGTCTGTCTTATTAGTTCAAACTGTCAAGTGATCTGGGAACAAGCCTTCATCATAGGAGGATTATTCAGGACACTAAGCTTCTGATTAACAAATAAGAAAGCAGATTCTGTCTGATTTCTAAAAATTCTCTTCATGAGTATAGTTCACTCTCTCAAAAATATCCACTACTAGAAGGTAACTTCTTTGGCTTCTCACTATCCGCACTCTACAACAAAAAATGCTCTTATTGGGCTCAAAAGTGGACTAAATCTTTAAAAAAAATTATTTAAATCGCAAACTTTTTGACATGTCACTCTGATAAATACTCAAACTTCAAAAACAGTGCATATGGGTGGATCAGACGCATAAAAGATGACAGAACTTGGTCACCTTTTGAAGAAGATAATGCATAAGTTATGGCTATTTGAATGTCATTGAAAAATGAGTTAGATATTCGTGAACCTATGAAATAGAATGAATGCACTATTTACGTTTTCAGCTATCGAGTTATGGAGATCCTCATCTTGCTCAACAAAGCCATTTTCCGACTTCTTGTCCTCTGACATATTTTTGCCAATCTGAGTAAAAGATGATAGACTATGAACAAAGTTATATATCCTGAAAGCATACAGTAATCTAAGAAGTAGGAGACAGACAAAAACTGCAATGATCCAAAACCAAACGTCATTCTTATTTTTTCTGCATAATAATTACAACAGTGGCATACTGCTACATAAAACAACATGATCAGTCTAATGACTACAATTAGCAAATAGGAAACTAAATTTCCTTTTCTTTTTATTCCAATTAAAGCCAACCATACCAGGAGCAAAATAATGCTCATACACGTCAACGTAAGAATCTATATGTCAGAACAGAAACAGGCCAATCTTTATGCAAAACGCAGAGGAACTCAATGAATCAAGTACAGACATACGCACCAACACACGTAAACGTGCATGCATCATAGGTAATAACAAAGCAGGGAATTCAAGAAAACAAAACCCAGTAGCTCAACCAAAAGAGATAGAAGAAAAAAGAAATCAACCTCCAAATTGCATTACATCGGATCTCAGATATTGCACGCTTAATTGTTTATCCATGTCCATACACAAGTGCATTCAATCAATTGTAATACAAAGCAGGGGAATCGAGGGAAATCAAAAGGACAAGAACAAAAAGAAGAAAGTCATCCTCCATTGGCATTGGAAAAGATAATCAGTCGAGCGATTGGAAAAGGGAAATCAAGCGATGGAATAAGAATGATTGACCTAATGAAAATCATGCGGAAAAGAAAGCGGAATTGTAGGAAAAAGCAGGGGAAAACCAAGGAAAATCAAAACCCAGATAAGTTCAATCAATGAACAAAATGAAGAAAGTCAACCTCCATTTGCATTGTATCGATAAAAACACGATCAGTGGAGTGAAAAGGGAATTCAAGGGATTGGAGAAAATGACTGACCTGATGAAGATTAAGCGGAAGAGGGAGTGGAAATGGAGAAGTAGATAAAGGAGGGAGAGCTCCAACGGTGGAAAATGAAGATTTTCAGTTACCCATTATATAAATTAAGTTGCTATCTCTCTCTCTCGTCATCTGATCGCAGCGTCAACTGGCAAAGTTGAAAGGAAGCATCATACAAATGCCGTTTTCCCCTTTTCTTGCAATACACTTTTTGTGGCGGACGGCACGCATGTCTTGATTGATCTCAGTTTTTGATACCTGTAATATATGAACTGCCGTTCCTCTTGTCTTTTTTATGTTTTTTTAAAGGAAAAATTTAACAAACCATGCCGTCCGCTATAATGTTTGTTTGTTATAATTACACCCACAATATTTGAATTATAAGTCTCGTTCTCTCTCTCAACCAAATATGTATTGAAAAAGTCTACTTTCGGTTCGAGAATATATACATATATATATATATATATATATATATATATATATCAATTTTCAAAAGACTTCAAGAAATTTGTGTTGGCT
>JAOANK020000012.1:1617260-1631209 GCA_026257165.2 Telfairia occidentalis
TAACTTCCATTTATCAATTTCTGCATCACTTTGACTGGTTTTTCTTCCATGAGAGTTGTATAAATTATATGGATTTGGCATGTTTTGTGTTCATACAGTAGATTACCAATTATCTTTCAACATACAGTAGATTACCAATTATCTTTCAACATTACAAATTGAATATTAGTTGGCAAGAAATTTCTTTTTCTTGTAACTCGATAAAACTTGTAGTCTGGTATAGTAATCACGTCTAATCTAGCTTATCTATTCATCCTTGCTTCTTGACTGAGACACTTTCATCGATTAATTTCATGAAGTTAGTAGGCTAATTTGAAATCTATAAGCATGGTGGACCTACTGGGGAAGAATAACCGTAGGCTTGCTTTGTTTACATTTGAACTACTCAAATTTCTAGCATGTGAAAATTTTCAATCATGAAGAGGCTAAGCAGATGTTAAATCAGTGTATCTTAACTCACCTTTGTCCATTGTCAACATCTAAAAAAGACGTTGAAAATAAATTCAGGTTTAATATTCGATAAAACAGGAAAATGAATTGCTTGTCATAACTGTTATCTTACTCCTTTTTCTAGGATTGTAGGTAAAGTTCTTTCTTGTTATACTTTTTTTCTTTTTTTTTTTTTTTGAAGAATGCTCTTTCTTGTAAAATTCAGTTATTTTTAGTTAAAGAAGAGATCTTATCCACGCGATATTTATCTGCACCATAAAAAAGGCCTTCAAAGTACTTGTACAATATTAATTTCTTGTGCATTGATGCTAACTTTTGTAGATCTTCTGTGGTTTTTTAATCATTGTGAAAGTGGATTTAATATGTTCTATGCCCTTCACCCCATAAATATCACGACAATGCCTATGATGCAATAAATTTTAGCAGGGTGGTGCTGCTAGATTTTACGCTGTGCTATATGTGTCATTAGAGTAAAACAAATTATCTCTTTGTGCAGGGCCTTATCACAAAAGAGAGAGTAAATATTGATCCAGCAGCTGCTCCATTTGCTAAAGACCCAAGAGAGCTTGAGGGACTTAGTGAGGGAGCTAGTCTATTAGAAGTGGTAAACTTTCTCAAACGCCCTTTATTGTCACTGAGCTAATTTCGACTCTTGGAGAGAATTCTTGCCATTACTCCAGTAGTTTCAACCATCTCCGTAGAGATTTATGAATGAAATTTTAATCATGGTTCAGGTGAAAAAGGTCAGGCCCCATGTTCTTCTTGGCTTGTCTGGAGTTGGTGGTATCTTCAATGAGGAGGTGCGTATCGTCTAATTTATCTTCTCATCGTTAGTTAGAGCTTATGTCAACTTCAGAAGAGTATTATCTCGACAACATGTGTGGTCTTTAGGTTATTTTCATTTACGTCATGTGTTTGTCAGTCATCCCTGGTTTTTGCTCACATTTTGTTGTTAAAGTTGAAGAATAAGCAATTTAAGAAATTCATTTCTCATTAATCTATTTTTTCTATAGTGAAGATTCTTTTAGCCCTCTACTCAAATGCAAGAAATAGTGAAAGGATAGGAGAAAGGGAATTCAATGTCACTAAGTAAATTGCATGCACATCATGTCTATAATTTATTAATGTACAGTTCAGCCTCATAATTACGAAGAAAGAAGTATGTAAATTTGAAACTTCATCGTCCTTTCTCTATCTATTTGACTAATGATGTCAATTGTTGCGTTTACTTCCGTCAACTCTCTCTCATATTTGATGGAACTAAACTAGGTGCTCAAGGCAATGCGAGAATCTGATTCAACTAAACCTGCAGTTTTTGCTATGTCAAATCCCACAATGAATGGTTTGTTTTTTTAAGATGCCATTATTTTCATCTTAGCTAGCTATTTACAGTTACAAAGTAATTATGGTTTTTTTTGCCAGCTGAATGCACTGCTGCTGATGCTTTCAAGTATGCTGGAGAAAACATAGCATTTGCAAGTGGAAGCCCTTTTGAGAACGTTGATCTTGGTATCTTCTATGTTTTTGATTCATAAAATGTTTGAAACCATTCGGCACCATAACCAAAACAATCAATTTAAAATCTTCCAATGGGATTGCAGTCTTGTTTTTTAAATATAAGTTTCGGACTCTGCCCCTATGTCATAATAGTTTAATATGGCTTTCTGCAAAACATTATACTTGCAGGTAATGGAAAATTTGGTCATGTAAATCAAGCAAATAACATGTATCTCTTTCCCGGGTCTGTATCTTCCCCTTATAACTCTGTTATTTTAAACTTGTAAGAATCCGATGAGTTAATTGTTTCCATTACTGTCATTATTTTTAATGCAGGATTGGGCTGGGAACTCTTCTATCAGGTGCTCGTTTTATAACTGATGGAATGTTGCAAGCAGCTGCAGAATGGTATGAATTTTAATATTTTTGATTGCTTTTAATTTTTGACATCGCTTTCCATTTGATTTATGTTTTATTTATCTCCAACGTGCTTTTATGATGTTGTCATATATGCAGCCTTGCTTCTTATATGACAGATGAAGAAGTTCAAAGTGGTATTTTGTATCCATCCATTGATAGGTAGGATTCACAGTTTAAATATGCTATCAATTTCCCATAGTTTAATCAACACAATCTGATAGCTTCATTGTTTAGACTGGTTGATTCACGAATTAACGTCCAAAATATTTATGCAAAATGCAGCATTCGACAAATCACGGCCGAGGTCGGCGCTGCAGTTCTGCGAAGTGCTGTTTCGGAGAATTTGGCGGAAGGCCATGGTGATGTAGGGCCAAAAGAGCTCAGGCTAATGGCAAAAGTAAGTACACTTGATTCACATTTTGCAAAAAGAAAAAATACAAGCACCGTCTGTTTTTGCCTCGTTCTTAAAACAGGTACCTCTCTCATATGTAGTTTGTAGTGAAGGACAATTGAATATAGGCAGCTCTAACTTGAAACTAGAGACTGCAAAAAAGGCCTACATTAGTATTAAGATTAAAAATGCCTGTTTTTTTCCTCCATTTTCATTGTTTCAACTGAAAAAAAAAGGTTCATATCCTAATATATTGGTGTCTCTAACCCTTACCTTACCTTACCGGAATCCTCCTCGTGTAAAAATTCGTTTCACTGTTCTTTTGGTGAGTAAAAACTTAAGCTTGTTTACAAATTGTTTCCAAAACATTTTTTTTTTGTTTTAGAATAAAAATGTGTATTGGATAATTATACTTGATAAATGTTATTTCTTGTGATCCTGGAAAGGGTAAAATTTATTTCTTTCAAAATCACAAGTTTGTGAAGGGTTATTTCCACGATAACAGATTTCAAACCATCTTTGAATTCGCAAAACTATAACCGCATCGTATTCTGTCAAGTAAAAACTCCTTTTTATGAACCGTAATTTTAATTTTTGTGAGTCTATTGTTGAAGTTTATTGCTTCTTTTGCAGGAGGAGACGATTGATTACATCAAACGCAATATGTGGTTTCCGATTTACAGCCCTCTTGTTCATGAAAAATGAGCATAATTTAAAGGCAACCATTCTTCAGCTCTCTCTCGACCTCTTGTAGTTGGGGGGCCAAACAATTGAACATAGGAATTAGGTCTCTTTATTCTGAAGAATGCTGTACGGAAATATCCCTGCTTGGATCCTCTTAGGCTTTATATATTCCCTTAATTATTGTATTCAAGGTGGTGATAAACATCATCCATGCAATTTGTGGGTGGGGAAGTTGAGAGTTCATATTTACATCAATCCACTCTCTTTTTACTCCCATTATATCTTCTCCTAAACAAAATTTTGATTTGCATACTAACTTTTCTTGATTATACTTGGCCTTTCCGGGTAGGTTTCATTTATAGTGCCAGACTTTCAAAAATATCATTTTAATTCTTGGATTTTAAAATGGTTCCAAAAAAACTGTTGGAGAGGTTTATATATATATATATATGTATAAGTTTAGCATTGGTGAGTTTTTTTCATCAGAATGATGGATGAAAATTAATTTGGTAGGTAATGTGTAAAAGTTTTGAGACATTTGTGACACATTATTGAATGTTTAGGGTTATATTAAATATAAAACATAATTTTATGTCTAATAAATTTGTTAATTTTAAAATTTTTTAATATGGTTTTAAGGATTTAATAGATAGAAAATTGAAAATTTAGGGACTTATGTTATACATTTAAAGTTCAAGTATGTATTAGATATAAAATTAAAAATTTAAGCATCTATTTGATACTTTTTATGGTCAAGGGACCTATTTGATGATCGAAATGAACAATAATTTAATTGGTTAAGATATATCTCTCTCAAACTAAAAGATCATGCCACTTCAACATGTTGTTGAATTAAAAAAAAAAGGACCTATTTAATGTAAACTTAAAGTTTAGGAACTAAACTTGTAATTTAACCCCAAAAAAAGGTAACAAATATGTTTGAGATTTAATCAAAGAATGATATTTTATGATGGAACTTTTTTGGAAAATGAAACAAATAGCACAACATTAATTCAATAATTTTTTTTTTTTTTTTTGACTACACACTATCCTTATATTTTTGACAACTAAGAAAGAGGAACATAAAAAAAGATTTTTTTTTTAATTTTTTTTTGTAAAAGTTAAATAGATATCACTTTTTTAATAATGATGCCTAAAAAGTATCGTGTAGCCAGATATTATTCATAAAAAATTTGAACACAACCCATTCTGTTTGTTTGGAAAATTAAAAAATAATTTCGATTCAGTTCGATTTCGTAATAAAAGAAAAGAAAAAATCAAACCAAACCAAAACCATAAGCATGTGAGAAAAAAAACAGTAGCCCCTTTCTTCCTTTTGTTTGTTCCCCCTTTTGGTCTCTCTCTGTGTCTCAATTTGAAATTGTTAGCCCCAAAATCCCAAACCGGAGCCCTAAAAGAAAAAAAAAAAGAAAAATCCCAAACCGGAGAAATCGAGCCCAAAATCAAAACTACACGGTTTGGTTTTCATCTCAATCGTCTCTGTAGATTCTAAGTGTGGAGTGAGTTCACTTTCCAAGATTTATCCGCACATTCCTCCACGAAAAAGCATATCAGATTCCGCCATTTCAGATCTGCTTCGACTTCACTGACACAATCTTTTACTTCAAGTGTCTTCGCACATTGCTTTGCTCTATCGCCATGTATGATCAATTAATTCAACTTCATTTCTCTCTCTCTATATATTATACTGTCCGTTGTATGGTCAATCTTCAACGAAGAGTCCACATTTTCGCTGGGTGCATAGTCCTGGAATCTGTGGAGTTGTAATGCTCACACTGTTTAAACTATAATTTTTGGCGGTTGAAGCTTTATGAATTCTTTAACGATCTAGTTTTTGTTTCTACCAAAAGCCATCTGATCTGAACATACCCGATCAAATTGTGATCCGAACTGATGTTTCTGTTCGCAGAAGGAAATATATCGAGTCTAATGGCTGTGAGAAGACCTGGAGTCATTGCTTTATTTGATGTCGATGGAACTCTAACAGCTCCAAGAAAGGTAAACAAAAAAAAAAAATGTTCTAGTTGATCTGTTGAATTATGAATGTTATCATATCGGTATTCAGCACATCGTTCATATTACATTGTGCACTGTACTGTACTGTTGATGTCGTATGGGGGATCTTGTTAAAGGAGAATTTTGGTAAAATTCCAGGCTGCTACTCCAGAGATGTTGAAATTTATGGAAGAGCTCCGAAAGGTACCTGATTTACTTGCACCAAAAGAAACATCTATGTCGAAACTTTCCTTTCACATTTTATTTTTTCCCCTAAACCTTAAATGTATTGACGTTTTCTCATCCTTTTAAACTACTACAGGTTGTTACAGTTGGTGTTGTGGGAGGATCTGATCTTTCAAAGATCTCAGAGCAGCTTGGGAACTCAGGTAAGTTTTAAATGGATTTTGATTCTTTGATTTAATGAGTAAGTTTCAGAGAGCAACTAAGTTACAATGTGTCGACTTTCAAATGGAATGTATTTAGCACTCAGAATTATTTTATATAGATCATATGTATAAGTTTCCATTCATTAATCTGTTCCTTGATGATTATGTACTATATATGGTCTTTGCTTCATTTAAAATAATCTATAATATTGGTAATCTTGTTCCCTATTTTTGTCTGCCCTTCCAAGTTTCCATACAGAGAATGTTTCTGATTTTATTGTAAACTAATATCCGTGCATTTTATACAGTTATTCATGATTATGATTATGTGTTCTCTGAGAATGGACTTGTGGCACATCAAGATGGGAAGCTTATTGGCACCCAGGTACTGGTTACAGCTAGATCTAGATTTTATACAAATTGCTCGATGTCCAATGATGAAGGCCTTTTCATGTTACTCTGATGTTTAATATACGTGTTATGTGTGTATGCACTTGTGTATCTTTGTGGTATCAAATGTCCTTGAGAGCTGAAGAATCCAGCATAAATTCATCAATTTTCCCTCATTTTTTCAATGGATATCTACTTTTAGATAAGTTCAGTCACGCCATTTGAGTTCACATTGCTACAAGGAAGATCTAATAACTTAATTACATTTTTTTTTTTAAAGAAAACTATGGTTAGGAATTACTTAGGTAAATACTTATGATATATTATATTTCTGTTTCACTAATTTTCAAAGCCAATGTGTTTACTCTGATTCTTCCCTGTCATTCCCTTCATGGTAGTCCGATGATCTTAACATAAAGGATTGAAGAGAACGTGTTGTAGGAGAAATAAGACATATGACCATATTTTCCTTTTAAGATTTATAATGCCATGGGTGCTGATTTACTCCTAAGCACTTCTCTAGTATGAAATTGTTTTGTGTGCTTATTGTAGCGCGACCAACTTTCATTTGAGTCCTTTTTAATATTTCCTATTGTTATTGTTTTCTACTGTAATTGATCGATATCTACATGATAGATTGTTTCGTTCCATCTGTGCAGAGCTTGAAATCACATCTTGGAGAAGAAAATCTCAAGGTAATATAAGTCTATCCTGTTTCCAATGTTCCATTCATTTAGAAATAATTGTCAGGTTAACCAGGACATCCCATGACTAGGCCACAAGGATTGATCCATTGCAGCTGGTCTGCATGTTTGAGGCCATTAGATTAGTGTCTTTGTGCATATTTACCTATGCTCATATGTCATAACTGATTATTGGTTGAACGAGTTGTGCAATTTTGAGAAATATTCCATGTAAAGTTGAATGCAATTTTGCATATGCTACTCTGATCGGCCCCAAATAAGGTTCACCCATGCTAGAAAGGGGAAAAGCAAGTTAGAAAGGGAACTAGGAAGATAAAGGGGCTGTGCATTGAAGAGGGAAAGCTAGTGCAAAGAAATCACTCTAGCAATCATGAGTGGCATAGAGAGTGAGAAGTGTGAGCGAGAGATAAGGGGATTATCCTTGAGGATAAGGAATAAATGATTAGGAGGCAACTGACAGCTAGATATTACATGAGGTTTGAGCATCTAGGTAAATTGGTCAAAGTTTCATTATTATTTTATCTCATACGAATTGCTTGCGTGTAACTATACAATATCCTTACAAAAAAATGAATACATCTAAGCGTTTTGAAAAGAGAGGAGTCTCAAAAACTCTGGATTTGTACTTAGCTTGTGACTGAATGTAATTTGAAATCTTTCTTAAATGTTGCATGCTATTGTGCTCATGAAAAGTAACTGTAGATGCCTTGATATTCTGAAATGACCTAATACCAAAACAATGCAGAGTCTTATCAACTTTACGCTTCATTATATTGCTGACTTGGATATCCCTATTAAAAGGTCAGTGGGCTGTAGCCTTGAAAATTATTCTTGTGAATCTGATTTCCGATGATATATTTAAAATTATTTATCTCAATGCATCTTTTAGGGGAACGTTTATAGAGTTCCGAAATGGGATGCTTAATGTGTCACCAATTGGGCGAAACTGCAGCCAAGAAGAAAGAGATGAATTTGAGAAGTATGATAAGGTGAAGCACCCTAGTCTTTGTTGGAAATGTCGTTTGTCAGCTTTTCTGATTTTAATTTGCATTTTTATTTTGAGGACATGAGATGATGTACATCTTGCAATTCACATTCAGGTTCAGAATATACGCCCAAAAATGGTTTCTATCCTTCGGGAGAAATTTGCGCATCTTAATTTGACATTCTCCATTGGAGGGCAAATAAGTTTTGATGTAAGTAAAGTTTAATTTCAGCACTATCATCATTAGATAAGTAAACGGCATGATTGACTCTACTTCGGCAGTGCTAATTATTCATACACACAGGTCTTTCCTCAAGGTTGGGACAAGACATATTGCCTGAGGTACCTTGAAGATTTTCAAGAAATCCACTTCTTTGGCGATAAAACTTACAAGGTTATTCTTAGAATTTTTGTCAATCATTTAGTTTTTACTATTGAAGCATATTTCTTGCAGTTTAATTTTGATTAGTTTTTCATTGTTTGTTTGGTTGTTATCTCTTGTTTATTATTATTATTATTTTTTTTTGAGTTCAACAACATATGGAGTGGGGGAATGTCATCTCTTGTTTAGGGTCTTGTTAGTCATGTTCGTATTTGATATTGCATACCCGATTAGTTCTGAGTTCATTCGAATTGACTGAAAATGTTATCCTGTTACTGCCAACTGAATTATCTATTTTGCTAATTATCCGGACATAATCCTGCTGATTTTTGTTTTTGAGCAGGGAGGAAATGATCACGAAATTTTTGAATCAGACCGAACCGTGGGCCACAAAGGTCTGCTTCCTCCATTATTTGTAGCTATTCTTTTGTGTTCCGTATTACTGTATGATTTATTTCTAAAGCAGGTTTTATGTTTTTGCAGTTGTTAGTCCCGACGATACTGTGGAGCAGTGTCGAGCCATATTTTTCTAAGGAAATCCAAGAGCCCAAGCAGAAAATGTCCAATTTAATCTGTATGAATATGCTATAACATTGTTTATGAAAACTTTTGTAACTCTTATTTATAATTGAAAATGATTAAGGCATTATAAGAACTTCAATAAAAGTATCTTAAAATTCATGGTATGAACTTGTTTTCTTGGAAGAAAACTAACACCATTTGTTTGCAACTTTTATCAATAATTGTTTCTGATAGTTGCAAACATATGGTGTCAGTATCAAGGGCTCACTTTTGGAACAGAACTAGGAATGATTAGTACCTAAGATTAATATGATTAGAGAAGAGTTAATCAGATCCTTCATCAAACAATTTCACCAAAAACCTGTCCCATATATCTTTTTTGCGTCAAATGACTTAGAAATGCAAATAAAAGGAGAAAGCCAACCAACACAGCACAAGCATCTAAAGTAGAGGAGAAAATTACCACTGTATAAAATGACTATGCTAAAAAAAATAACAAAAATAAAGAACTCTTGAAAGTCTTCAAAACCGTCTCTACGCGATTTGAAAAGTGACTTTGAAGTGATTGAAAAGTAGAGGACAAAATCAATATATAATATAACTACACTAGAGAATAAGAAATTTTTGGAAGTCTTCAAAACCGTCTCTACACACAATTAAAGAAGCGATTGACTAGAAATTGCTTTTGAGAGAGGTACTACTTTTCCCAATTTGATTTTTAATTACAACAATTTTGCACCTTTCAGAAAGATAATTGCACAAAATTTGAAAATGCAATTGTAATGACATGATATATAATTTTTTTTTTTTTTTTTGGGAGCTCTCCCTTTTATTAAAGTACTTCAAAGATGTATCAGATGAGCTTTTTGGTATGCCAAAAACGATTTTGTCATGCTCCAAATATTTTCCAACTCAAAAGCATTCTAAGTGATTTATGTATTTGTAGAAAAATGATTCAAAAGCACTTGATATGCTTTATGAAAAATAACTCATATAGTGTTTTTGACCCATGTGATTGTTAAGGAAGCACTTAAAAATACTTTTTAAGAGTTAAAACAAGATATAGTGATTTGTTATCAAGCATTTTTATTAATGATATTTTTGCAAAAATTACTTATTTAAAAACACTCCCAAATAAATCATTATATTTTAAATAAAAGCACGGTTAAATACATGAAACTTTTCTACCAAATATATTCAATTAGTTAAGGCATACTCTCCCGACTAAAAAAGGTTATAAGTTTGAATGTTGTTGAACCTAAAAAAAAAAAAAAAAAAGACTCTCAGGCCTTTCCAGTCTATTGAGAGAGAATGTAAAAACAATGTGATCAACATTATATTAATTTTCATGGACTGACTTAGTTTTTCCATATCACCCGGGGGGGAAAATAGATCATAAATTGAGAATGCAATCCAATTTGGACATTGATTGTACTGTGAGAATGAGTTGTCTTGAACAACCATACTCTTTTCCACCGATCCATCAAATAATGAAAAAATATTTGGGGTTGGAGACTGATTAGAAATTCAATTTCATCTCCTTCACCAACACCTCCGATTATGCATTGTCTTGCCTGCTCAAAATTAGTCAACAACTAACTCCGGAATCATAACTTTTAAATTTAGGGAAAAAACATCCATTTTTACTCTAAACTTTCAATTTCATCAAATTTGATCTTAGACTTGGATATAAAGAATAGCAATTTTAACAGTTTATTCAATTTTTACTAATTCACCCATTAATTTTAACAAAAAGCACAATATGAAAATTTTCAAAAACTCACTAATTTCATTAAAATAAAACATTGCACAAAATTAAGTTTGATTAATGCACAAATGAACCCTTGAAGAACTTGGTCAAAACTCATAAGTCCATCCAGTTTGTTCCTTATATATGTTTTATAATCATTGAATGTATATATAAGAATATTTTTTTATAATGATATTTTAAACAAGAATTTGCCATAAAAATTGCAACACTTTATCAAGTTTAAGATTAAGATTGCAATACTTATCAAAATTTGAAGTTCAATTTGATGAAATTGAAAGTTTATGGTCAAAATTGATTTTCCCCCTTAAATTAAAATCTTCTTTTGTTCCTAAAATTTATACTTCTTTTACTTCAATTAATCTATACACTTTCAAACACACTCCACAATCATAAGTTTCTTGAACATAAAAAACCATTACCTCTTTGGTAAGAACAGTCTCCTTGAATGGAGCAATGAACTTGACTTGTGAATTCGTTAGAATAACACGAACTGTGACAAGGAACAAGGAACAATAAGATTTTTAGAAACTTTACAACTACTTTCTTTCAAGTACTAATCTAAGAGAGGGAATTAGCAGAATCAAGACATATATATATATATGAATATGTATATCACCTAAGTGAACATTAAACCTAGTTACGATGCGTTTGAATTCTTCTGAATCAATTGAGACAAAGGTTGTATAATCAATCGTGCCTACAAATTCCTCTGCCGAATTTGACACTAGCAATTGTCGAAACCACATTACTTGCCCATACCCTAAAAATAATGTCATTAACAAATACATCAAGATCAAATCAAAATGCAAGTTAATTAAAATTAATTAATATTGGCGTTAAAGAACTTGCAAGAAGGTATAAACAAGAAATTAACAAAAGATTCTTGGGAAAACAAATGATCAAATACAATATCATAAAGGGAAAACTCTCCGAATACATGAAAGAATTATAAAACAAAATGACGATATATAATTCCTTCTTAACTAGAACCAAGATAGAACATTAATATAATGTTGAAAGAATAAAATGAGTAGAAATTAAAGCATATATATACTAACTCCTCTGAAACTTGCGAAAGATGCTAGGGAGGAGGTCCATTAGAGTGAAGGCCATTGAAGAAAAATTAGTTGGATCTTCGATCGGAGGATATCGAAAGATGGTCGAGAGAAAGGGTATGAAAAATGGAGGAGCCAAACGGAGGGCGGCGATGAAGGGAGGGGAAATGTGGGGAACTATTAGGGAGAACATGGTTGAAGAGCAATTCATTTGAGCAGTTTCAGAAAGTCGAGTGAGTGGCAGTGTTGCATCCAAAATAGGTTGGATGCGATTAAGATTGAACATGAACATGATGTACTGTGTGATATTGGGAGAATAATATTGGTGGGGAAGAAGAGAAGAAAGGACTAATATTGGCGTTTTACTTTTTCAAAGGGTTTAAAACTAATTAAAACAATAGGAATTGGCTCATTTTATATATTGAATTGTTAATGGTTTAGGGGTATTATTAACTAACTACTACTAACTACGAAACTAGCTAAAATCTAAACCTTTTTTTTTTTTTCTTTTGATTCTATATACTTAAGAAATTGAAGACTATATTGTTCCTAAGAATAGTACAAACGGACTAGAAAATTACTCAATGACACACATTAGTTTTATGTTAATAAATTTTAAACTAAATCTATATCTATATAATATATTAAAAAACCACCCTCTTAAAAAAATATTTTTGAACTATTATGCTTCTTTATCAGTTTTAAATTTACTATACATGTCCTTTTCAGTTTTTTAGTAGTTTTAATAAATAAAAATATAAAAAGTTATGAATATGAAAAGTTTGACAAATTTATTTATAATAATTTATGCTTTTACATTTAATTAGAAGAACAAAATACACATCCATGAGATTTGAAGTTGTTGTCTATGTAGTCCTTCAAGTTTTAAAAGAAACACTTTAGTCCCCTAAGTTTGAAAAATGGTTTTAAATGGTCGTTAACCTCATTTAACAGCTAGTTGACCTACTGGAATGCTGATGTGGTCATTAGTATGTTGATTAAACTTTGGTGACATAATAATTTTACTAATTGGGCTGTTGAGTGGCCATCTTCTTCGTTTCTCCCTTCTCCTTCACCCTTCTTCTCTCGTACACATAGTCGCTGTTCACCACTTGCCACTGTATCGCCGTCTCCGTCCACCATTTTGTTGGGAAAAACCTCACAATTCTACTGCAGGAATAAGCAGAAAAATAACTAAGAAATTTAAAAGAAACGCTAAACACAAGAATTTACGTGGAAAACTCCAAAACCGGAGAAAAACCACGACCCACCAGAAAGTGTTTCTAACTGGGATGAATAAAACTCAAGCCCATGAGCCCTTTATATAGTGCTTGGAACCTATCACCTCATTCGTTTTTTCCGATGTGGGATTTTCACTCTTCTAATATTTTGCCAAAAACACCCAACAAATTCCACCTTGGCAAGATATTTGAAGAACTCACAGCTTCTGCTACCTTCATTGTCTTCACCGACAATCATAATTCTCAACTTAGAGAATTATAACCTACTTCACCATAAAAAGTAGACCCACTTGGAACATCTTTTCAAGATTTTCCTTCTTCGTCACATGTCGATAATTCCTGCTGAAATTTATAGTGCAACTTCCACCTACTTGGCTCACCTTGAAGTTCTTCAGCCATTGGCATAACTTCCACCACACACACCTTGCATAACTACCAAGCCAATGCCCGTGTGCAACCTTGTGGAACCGCTAACATCACATCCTTTATCATGGTAAAACGGACATACCATGATGATGATTTCAGTCTTTCTTCAGAGGAAGTCACCGTTTCCTCTGACGAGAGAGACACCGTCAGCATCCGACCTAGAGCCCTTTGACGAACCTGCCCTGTTAGGACAATCCCTTTTCATGTGCCCAGACTGCCCGCATTCCCAGCAACCTTTCTTTCTGCACATAGTCTTTCTTCTTGTTTCAATTGCTCGCTACTAGTGCTGAATTCTCCTGTGAAGTACACCCTCCACTCTTCAGCCTTCTTTCCTCTGATAGAAGTTTAATAGTAACCTCAGCAAAATCTAAAGCCTCCTTCACGTACATCAAGATCGGCTTCATGTATTCATAAGAAGTTGGAAGTGACAAGATGAGCTTGAGTGCCTTATCCTCCTCATCTATCTTCACTTTGATTGCCTCTAACTCAGAAATGATGTCATTGAGAACACTCAGGTGATCTAAGATTTTCGTACCTTCCTCCATTCGTAGCGTGTGAAACTGCTCCTTCAGGTACAACCGATTTGAGATGCCCTTTGCCTGATACAACGCTTCCAGCTTCTCCCA
>JAOANK020000012.1:1638815-1649545 GCA_026257165.2 Telfairia occidentalis
CATTTTGAAGCGTTGATCCCAAAGATGATTTGACGTTTGACTTTTTAACATTTTGTAGCTCAACTATCAGATTACAACTTGGCCATTTGGGGAGAGAGGCATGTCGGTGCCAAAGTGTGAACATGGAAATTTTTATTTTGTTGAATCTTATTAATAATAATAATAATAATAATAATAATAATATATATATATATTTAAAGAAAACACATTTTCTATAGAAAATTGAAAAATTTCAGATGTTAATGAAGTTGAGATTCCTCTAATTTTAACAATGTGCAATTGTAAATGAAGATATATATATTTTTTCCTAATTGATTTTGAGGATATGAATGACGAATGTATTCTTCTATCTCAACCCCTCCAAAACCTTGTTCGAATTTCTGATTTTTCAAATTATGTTTATATATTATTATTAATGTTTAATAAAAAATATTTTTTATATAAGGATTTAAACTAATAAATAATTTAAAAAACAAATTTCTCTTTTTTGAACTTGAATTTGTAGTAACTCGGCCCAAATGCTTTGACATGTGGGCCTACATATGCATAATATTGGGCCTCGGCTCAACACCAACCACTTTTCCATTTCTTCTTTTAAGTTTCCAAATTTTTAAGTAAAAAACCTTACTTATTGGTTGGCTTAATTTGTAAAAAAATAAAAGTTAGAATAAAGTTTGGTGCGCGAGCTTAAGAATATAATTCAACTGATTCAAACATATATCATCAACTTAATTAGTTTTTAGTCGAAGATATCTTAACTAGTTAAGATAAATTTAAATTTTATATATTAATAATCCGACCAAATCTTACAATTTAAAACTTATAAGGAGGGGATATTTGTAATAAATGTTGAAGATTCTAATTTTGGTTCTAAATGGAAGACTTGCCTACATTCTTTTCCTAATTGGAGACACAAAGTCCAAATCTTTAAAATTGGGTGTCCCGAGAGAACTCCAAATACACATTTCTAATCAAATAATGCGTCTTCTAATATTTCTACGGCTGTGATGTGCTTGATTTGCTATCATGGCAACGTGGCAGCCATCGGAAGTGCTTGTGTACAGAGCTACGGTGGGTTGCATATCACTCGGCAATATTATTATTGGTGCTATATAAAACTTGAAAAGGGCAAATATTTCTCAATCAAAAAAGCAATCGCAGAGGAAGAGGAAGGACTGGTTGGTAAATGGTAACCATCATCCTGTTCGTCTACGCTCCGTCGTTGGGTCCTCTTCTTTTCTTTCCCCATTCATAGAGGACGGCCTATTCATCCGACTCTGCTCTTACTGTCCCGCTTTTGAAGCGTTATATCTCAACCAGTAATCGAAATCGAAATCCATTGTCATTTGCAACTTCTGGTACAGCTACTGATCCATCGGTTGTTTGCGTCTCTTTCATATTCTGGGATTTCTACTTTAGGCGGACTATCTGTGTTTTGCTTAATTCTGGTTTTTATCGGATTTTGATTCTTGAAATTGAGTAAGGAACTTGATAGCATAGCATAAATAAACTTCCCATGGTATAATTGGGGTGGGTAGGGTATGGAGTTTTGCCCAATTTTTTGGGGTTAGTAATCGGACTTCAATTGGATGGCGAGTGGTGTCGACGACGACGTGGATGCTGTGCTCAGCGACGTTGAAGGGGATGATCCGGTACCCATTGTGATTCAGAATCCGTCTTCCCAAGAAATCTCCGTCGACAGGTTTAGAGAGATTCTTGCAGAGCGCGATCGTGAGCGGCAAGCTCGAGAAGCGGCGGAGAATTCGAAATCGGAATTGCAAGTTTCGTTTAATCGCTTGAAAGCGCTTGCCCACGAGGCAATTAAGAAGCGCGATGAGAGTGGGAGGCAGAGGGATGAGGCATTGAGGGAGAAGGAAGAAGCTTTAAAATTGAATGAAAAGGTTTCGGCAGAGTTGGCTGAGGCGAACCGGCAGAAAGATGAGGTCTCAAAACTCAGGGATGAGATTGCCAAGCAATTTGATGAGATCCTAAAGGAAAGGGATACTTTGAGAACGGAAATGGGTAACGCATCCCATATGCTAGTGACTGGGATTGATAAGATATCAGCAAAAGTGAGTAATTTCAAAAATTTTACGGCCGGTGGGTTACCTAGGTCGCAAAAGTATACGGGATTGCCTGCAGTTGCCTATGGAGTCATTAAGAGGACAAATGAAATCGTTGAAGAGCTTGTTCGGCAGATTGACACCACAACAAAGTCAAGGAACGAAACCAGGGAACAGATGGATCATAGGAATTATGAAATTGCCATTGAGGTTTCTCAGCTTGAAGCTTCAATTAGTGGGCTGAGGGACGAGGTTTCAAAGAAAACTTCTGTTATTGAAAATCTGGAGAAAGCTATAACCGAAAAGGATAATAGGATATCTGAAATTGAAGCAGATCTGTCTGGTAAATTAGACAGGGCCGAGGATGAAGCCTCTGAGCTAAGGCAGCTTACGCATGAGTATGATGATAAGTTAAGGAATTTGGAGTCAAAAATAGAGTCCCAAAGGCCTTTACTTGTTGATCAGTTGAGTTTCATTTCAAAAATTCACGACCAAATTTATGATATTATTAAGATAGTTGATGCTAGTGATGCGGACCATTCTGAATTTTCAGAGTCTTTGTTTCTCCCCCGGGAAACAGACGTGGAGGAGAATGTACGTGCATCTTTGGCTGGAATGGAATCTATTTATGAATTAGCAAAACTTGTCACGGGTAAGACAAGGAGTTTAATGGAGGAGAAAATTCGTGAAATTAAGAATTTGAATGAAACAGTTGCCCAGTTGCTCAAGGAGAAAGACCATATTGGATATTTACTCAGGAGTGCACTGTCGAAGAGGATGACATCTGATCCCTCTTCAAAAGCAAATCAATTGTTTGAAGTTGCGGAGAATGGTTTAAGAGAGGCTGGGATTGATTTCAAGTTCAGCACGCTTCTTGGAGACGAGAAGTTTTCAACTTCCACAGACAATGGGAATGTAGTAGATGCAGATGAGGATGAAATATTCACCCTGGTAAGCCCTGTTATAGTCTCTAAGCTTTTTCTTTAAAATATAACAAGTCTTTAATTTGTTTCACGTTCTCATGTCATGTAAAATACAGGCTGGTGCTCTGGAGAATATTGTGAAAGCGTCTCAGATTGAGATCATTGAGCTACGGCATTCCCTGGAGGAATTAAGGTATGAGTACCATGCTTACAAATATGCGTATATACAGTAGTCTCTGAGTTGCTGATTTTCTGATTAAACAAAATTTTGTATTTGTGATTTATTTTAGATATTGGGCACTCGGCAGAAAATCAGTATTTTCTGAATTATGTATGTACATACAATTTCTGCTCATTCTGACCTGTAATTTCTTTGTATTTTTCACCTTGCTGCCTTAAGGGCTGAGTCAGTTGTACTTAAGGAGCACCTGGAATCCCAATCCAAGGAGCTTAAGCTTAGATCACTTCAAATTCAGGAACTTGAAGAGAAGGAGAGAGTTGCCAATGAAAGTGTATGTACTTGTTCGATGGATTAAATTTAACTTTCGTTCGTTTCTGTTTATAATTATTGAGAATGAAGATTATACAATTAGAATAGTAATCTGTTGTCTTGGATTCTGTTATATCTGTTATCTTACTTTTGCGTTTTATGATTTAGGTTGAAGGGTTAATGATGGACATTACAGCTGCGGAAGAAGAAATCATGAGATGGAAGGTAGCTGCAGAGGAAGAAGCTGCTGCAGGCAGAGCTGTTGAGCAAGAGTTTCTGGCACAGGTATGCTATCTACTGAGTGACTAGATGCTCCATCGAGCCGAATTTTTTTTTTTTTTCTGTCTTTTGCTATGTGAATTATCTGTTTGGTTTGTAAAAGTAAGGGCGTTGACGATGTACTTTTTTCTTCTTTTTGAAATAATTATAAATGACGATGGTTGTTGCATTTGATGTGGTAATTTGACGAACAAATTAAAATTGTCATATTTCTGGAGAAGGTGGGGGAAGCAAATAGTTTGGTATCTAGTTTTTTAAGGGGAAAAAGGTTATTTAGTTGAATATTTTATATATGTGAATACTACGAAGTAAGAGTTCTCATGTTCCTCATTTTAAAAAAGCGTGAGATAATAACAAATGTTGAACTTGAACATTTTGTCCGATCATTAAAGTATAAAAGATACATCAGTTGGGGTTGTGCAGTCCAAGGGGCAAGGTTAAGAACATTTGAAAGATCATATGCCATGCTATTTCATTTGTCCTTGATAAAGATAGTTATTTGCAAGTATTCGTCTCATCTTTCACAATCTTAGACAAATCTACTTCTTGTGCAGCCTACGATCAAAGGCATTTATTCTTCCTCATTATGAAATTCTAATATGTAAATATGATTACTGGAGAAGTTGGTCTTTTCCAGCTAAATGCAACCAAATACTTCAAAAGTTTTTGGTTCTGGTGATGATGCTATATTTGCTTGATCTGTTCCTTATAATGTATCAGCGTATTTTGTAGTGACGACTTTAATTCACCACTGGCAGATATCAGCTGTCAAGCAGGAACTTGAAGAAGCAAAGCAGGCGATGTTGGATTCGGATAAAAAACTCAAATTCAAAGAAGAGACGGCAAATGCTGCCATGGCAGCCAGAGATGCAGCTGAGAAATCATTGAAACTGGCGGACACGAGGGCGTCTAGGTTGAGGGAGAGGTTGGAAGACCTTACCCGCCAGCTCGAAGAACTTGATAACCGGGAAGAATCTAGAAGAGTATTAAATGGGCATAGATACGTTTGCTGGCCATGGCAGTGGCTTGGACTTGACTTTGTTGGTTCTCGCCGCTCTGAAACACAACAAGAGAGTTCAAACGAGATGGAACTTTCTGAGCCTCTTCTATGAGATTTTTTTTTGGTGGGGGTGGGGGGGTTAGTCTTTGTATTTATTGTGAAAAATTAAAGATTAGAAGAGTAGAGAAATACATAATGTAGCTACTTTGTTACTGAATGCATCGGGGTGATTGATTGTTTTTCAGATAACAGTTGCTTTGAGCAAAAAGTGAATCTATTAAAAACGCTGTTCTTTCATTTTTCTATTTCTTTACACTTCTCTATGTATGTTTTCAATCAGATCATTGAGGAACTCGCTTATAAATAAGCTTCCATTCAAGATTCTTCTTTTCCTCGACCATCTGCTTTCATTCTCGTATTAATTTTATTGCTATGTTTGTAAAACTTCAATATAATCTTTGTGATTAATTATGAGGTAAAAGAAATTCTATATGGCAAAATTGTTTGTGTGATGAGATCGATGAGAACTCATTTTAAAATTTATGCTAGACCAAATATATGAATTAAGTATTATTACACACAAAAACACCCATTCTTTTCCAACTTAAGCAAAGTACATCAGTATATATCTTGAATTAAAAAAAAAAAGATAAAAACACCCATTATTTATCATGACTCATTGAGAAATGTCATAAAACGGAACAAGCAGATGGTTCGACCATGAACTTCAACTCATGGTTGGTGGTATGAGATTGGCACAAGTTTGAGAGGCAATTTCTTGTAGATGGTGAGACTTAGACCCGAAATCTCTTCCATGTCCAAGTCCTCCTCCTTCATCCCTTCCGGCAACTTCCAATCAAAATGGTACAAAAGATTCGCCAAAGCAAACTCCACAGTTTTGACCCCCATATGCAGCCCTGGGCAAATTCTCCGACCAGCCCCAAACGGCAACAACTCAAAATGCTGTCCTCTGTAATCAATGGGGCTTTCTTCAAATCTCTCTGGGATGAACTCTTCTGGGTCTGTCCAGCTTTTGGGGTCTCTTCCAATCGCCCAAGCGTTCACTTGTACTACCGTCTTTGGGTAAAAATCGTAGCCTTCTATTTGGAAATGGGACATGATTTCTCTTGGAAGAAGAAGGGGTGCTGGCGGATGCAGTCTCAGTGTCTCTTTCACTACCATTTTCAGGAATGGAAACTCTTCTGTGTCGCTCTCTCTTAACTTTTCTTTATTTTTCATGTAATTTCTGATTTCTTGTTGAGCCTTCTTCATCAATTTTGGTTTCTTTGAGAGTTCTGCCATTGCCCACACGATCGTAATGGAACTAGTGTCTAGTCCTCCCAAAAATATGTTCTGTTGCACATTAAAAAATAGAAAAAGATGAGACCATCAAAACTGAAAAAGTTTATAGACCTATTTAGACACAACATCGCAAATTTAGGAACCTATACAGTGTACACTTTTTAAAAATTTGAGCTCTATGAGACACATCCTTTAAAAATCAAGATTAAGATATACTCGAAAATTTTTGTATGGCATTACAGCTTTTAACTGTTATCATGTCATTTTCCTCCTCAATTGATGAGGACATTTCCTTAGCTTATTGAGCTTTGTGTTAATTTCTAATCCCACAACCACAATTGACTGGAAAAATTTCTTAAACTGCGAAAATATGAATAATATTCTCATTCATAATTATTGTATTTATAGTATGAATAAAAACAATATGTATATATAGGCATTATAGTAATATTGAAAGTTTTTTTCCGATGAAAATATGATTAAAAGATTAAACATACGATGCTTACCAAAAGAACGGCCTTGATATTTTGATGGGTAATAGCAACAGAGCTAGTTTGAGTTTGATCCTTATTTATTGTTAAAAGCACATCAATAATATCATCCTGCTCTGGTTTGATTCTGTCAGGACGAAGATGTCCATCAATGACCTCTTGAAACAAAGCATCCAACTCATTGGAAACCCTTTCAAGTCTTGCATGGCGTCCAGTGAGCCTATCAATGACCTTCCCCACCAATGGAACGGGAAAATACTCGACAGCACTAAAGCTTCCCAACAAGGCCTCTGCTTCGCTCACAAGTTCGTGAAATCCTTCCCCATCACATCTCTTCCCAAAAGCAATCCTAAAAATAATCCCAGCAGTGAGAGCCATGGATTTGTCAGTGAGATCAACAGGGGTTCCTGAGGAAGCAGATTCCCAAATGGATTCAACGAGAGAACCAACTTCCTGTTCTCTAATGAGTTCAAAAGATTTCACCCTCTTCACACTAAAAAGCTCCAAAACACAAATCTTCCTTATCTCTCTCCAATACTCACCATAAGGTGAAAAGGCTACATCAAGAAAATTGTAAGTGAGTTTCTTGATGCTATCGGTTTGGGGTCTACTGCAGCTGTTGAGATCGTGGGTCTTCAAGAGCCCACGTGCGGCCTCGGCGGAGGAAATTACGGTGGTTTCAACACCGCCGAGGTTGAGGGTCATGATGGGGCCGTACAACTGAGAGAGGCGCCGTAGAGATTTGTGGGGGAGATTTCCAAGTTGGTGCAAGTTTCCTATAATTGGAAGCTTTGGAGGGCTTGGGGGAAATCGACCCTTTTTTCTACTTCCACGTGTTTTCTTTTTCAGGATGAAGACGAGAAAAGAGATGAGGAGGAAAAGAGGAAGCCATGAAGCTAAAGACATTGGAATAAGTTGAAAAGAAGAGGTTGTGATAGATAAAAAATTCATCGTTCTTCCTTGGATTAAATAGACATGCATGCGCGCAACAGAATATGAACCTTTTTCATTAGAGAAGTTTGAATCCTCGTCTCACGTGTTAAAGATCAATCATGGCTGTCGTCTTGAGAAATTTGAACACGATTCAGTAGTTCAAACCAGGAGGCCTACTAATCCACTGTGAGAAGCAGAGAATACTGTTTCACCATGCAGAGGTAAATTTAATTAGGCATATGTCTCCCTCTTACCAACTAAAGTTTCACCCAACTTTTCGTTACTCTGTAAAATGGGTTTTTACTTTCTGGTGACACCATTGTAAGACGAGAGATATTTATTGGTTGGAATATCCGTTCTATATTATTGACGTGAAAAAGGAAAATAGAGACAAATGAGATTGTTGTCATTTTCTTCGTTGATTCAACGTTAGTAGATTCTAGATTGTAGAATGGTAATGGAGGTATCTCTCAGAAAATGGTGGTCCAGTAAGTCCATGAAAACAAAAACCCGACAGTGCCTCTCACCATGTGGAAAGAAAAAAAAATGAAACACAACACAACTTGACGGGTTTTTTTGTCCGTGGGTAAATTATTACATATTTTACTACAGTCTTTGTCTATTTTGTTTGTGTTCTAAAAAAAATTTTAATAGTGGTCTGTTGAATGATTCTAACCGTAAATTTTTAATTTTTCTTTTGGCTGAATATGATTTTGACTGTATTATTTATAAATTACATAGCAACCGAAATTTGGATACTTCCTTATCTTGACGAAAGCTCTGGAACAGAAGTTCTTCTACAGCCTTCATTAAGGATACGGAGAGAAGAAAAGGGAGAGAGGGGAAGAAGGTGCCACCTCGCAACCCAATACTAAATAAATAATATTAATTTATTATATTTTCTGAGCATAATCCAAACTTTAAAGGATGATTTATAATTAATTTTATAAATTTTCGGATTAAACTGTTCCTTTTAAAATTTGAAGAACGATGTAAAAGGGTGTACTTTGTCCAATATTTTTCGTTTATGTGTGAGTTTATTTATACGTGGAATAAAAATATATCGTACTTATCAATACTTTCGAATGTAGGCTATTTTTAGAAGTAACGCCGATTTTTTTTTTTTTTTTTTCATTTTAAAAAAATATATCGGCCAATTCCCATGAGGCGACTTACCGCTGAATCTGGACTTCTCGATGAATACGTAGCGAGCAGCATTTTTCCTCAATAATGTTCCACCAGTATTTAAATACCACTAAGTTACGAAACAAATTTTAGTATGAAACCCTAAACTCAAAAAGGAAAAAAAATTGATCGATTTCCCGCGCAAACTTTTACTTTGGGGCTTGGACTTTTGTGATATATAGGAAATTACAACTCAACTTATATCTAATATTTAAACTTAGGTTTAAATTGTCCCTAAACTTTTTTTTTTTGGTACCATTTTGAGCTTTAGATTTTTAAATTATACGTTTTAGTTCATAAACTTTCAAACTCGTTTCACTTTAATTTATGAACTTTCAAAATATCTATTTTGATCCCTAAACTTTTAAAAAATAACTATTTAAGTCTTTATTTTTTTATTATTTTTTTAAATAAATGAATGATCGCTTGAAATATATATATAAATAAACAAATGTGAATACGTAGTTAAGTCACATAAGTTGAAGACAAACATTAAAAAAAATAAATATTGGATGAAAAAATTAAATAACAAAGACCAAAATGATTATTTTTTCATAAAGTAGATAGTTTGAAAATTTAGGAATTAAAATAAAATAAACTTGATAGTCTAAAGATCGAAATGAACATTTTAAAAGCTTAAGAACCAAAATGATATTTAAACTTTATGAATCTCATAAAACTACATGAACATAAAATTTATTAAATTTAACTTTTCTTTAATTATAAACTAACATTCACTAATCATAAACTTCCCACTAGGATTTTTAACCTCTTCTTTTGTACCATCTAAATATATATTATATAAAAATTAAAATTCATAAATTTTAAAGTGCTAAAAAAGAGTGAGGAAAACTCATCTTTCGTCATCGTTTATCGTATAAAAAACGAAAACAACTTTTTCTTTAAATTCAACAATCCCACTTTCTTAGCTTATTCTGATTTTTTCCTCTGAGTTAGAAGAAATTTTAACATCATGCTTTGGAAATTGCTTGGAAACAAAAAATTTCCTATTTACTTTAATATACAACTATTATTAGTTAACATATTGAAATACTTTATGAACCCCACATTAATCTAAATATTAGCGTTTATTGAAATAATAATCTAAACATTAGCATGCTGGAAAAAGAATATAAACATTAGCATGCGCATGTCTCAAATTAAAAATTCAACAATTAAGCAATCATTTCATAAAAAAAAATAAGAAAAAAGGGACTCATCCCAATTAAATTTCAAACCATACTTTTAATTTCATTTGTTAACAAGATATATATGATGATCACATGTAGTTAATTGATCTTCACACGCAAGTAACTCTATAATAAAGCAGTTTCTAATAAAAATGATGTTTTATCAACATTTCAAGTTTTTATGAATTGTAAAAAAAAGAAAAAAAAAAAAGAAGCTCATTTAAGTTTGCTTAGATTGAAATAAAAAATTAGTTAGATTATTCAAAATAATTATTTCCAATAATGGAATACTTCTTTCAACGTTTATCAAGATAAAGAACATAAAAAGAAAAATAAAAGTAAAAGATGCTTAAGAAAAATGAGTATGCAAAATTAAGAAGAGAAAATACCAAAGATTGAGACCAATGGAAAAAATTGATTTATCATAAGAAAATTAGAGAGAGAGCTAAATGGAAAAATGATATAAACAGGTGATAATTACTACTAAATAAGTTTTGAAGAAATTAAGAAGAAGAATCCGATTTGAATGGTGATGGCCCAAAGAAGTAAACAAAAAAAAAAAGATTAAAATTTAAAAGCCAATATCACCTTGTTAGTATTGATTAATGAACTAAGGGGATGTACATATTCATAATTTGATATATATATATATATATATATATATATATATATATATATATTTAAATTAAACTATAGTAGGGTTGAGAGGCTAAAGGGATTTGAAAACAACTTAAAAGAATAGTGTATTCACACAATATTTTCTAAAAAATATGATTTTTTTTTTTTTTGTTGATGTGACTTCTTGATCTTACGAAATTGAGCTAAGTAATAATAATAATAATAATATACGACAACACATTTTTAAGTAATAGTG
>JAOANK020000012.1:1649645-1665383 GCA_026257165.2 Telfairia occidentalis
ACTATATATTATGCATATTAACCACATTAAATGCATATCTCTCTCTTTAACCTATAGTTTTAATATGAATCCTATCCCTATTAAATTTTATCCTATAGTATTTATATGAATCTCATTCAAATAATTATTCTCACATATTGTATAGTTTAAATATAAATCATATTTATACTCAATTATATACTATAATTTATCATTATACATTACAGCTTATAAATTTGCTCAAATAATTTGAACAATTCAAATTATTTACAAAATATTATTCTTTGCATAATCCTTAGCGAGCTAGCAAGTGGACCTCATGGATCTACAGATTAAAAGCTCCAATGACATGAGATTAATTAATTAAACTCTTTAATTAATTGTTCGATATTCATTAACTGTCGGTCACTCCACTAAAGACTGACAACTGCACTCTTCACACTGTAGATATATTTCTGCGTCCATGGATTTAATCAATCAACAGTAAGTCGACCCTTCACGAATTGTTCATAACCACAGTTGAGTCAAAATTATCGTTTTACCTCTGTAGTTATATCTAACTCCTTAAGTACCATAGATCCCTCTAATGAACAATTAGTCATAGTCCAACTGGAACTAGAACCCCTCTCTGGCCAATGAGAGGGTGAGACACCTCATTGTTCAAGACTCGAAATCAGCCCTTAAGAGAACAATTCATCTACTTACCCTTGAAATGGGAAGAAGTGAATTTTATCTCGTGTACCTATGTTCCTAGCTACTTACTCGGACAACTCCCCAAAATGGTAGGCTTATTGAGTCGGCTAACTTGGTCACTCTCACCCATATAGATCAAAGGATTGCCCTCATAGGCAGGAGTTCACAACTTACTTAGGATTAAGGTCGAGTCACCTATGATCATCCTAGTGAAATGTTAATCTCTTCGAGCAACGGCGTTATAAAGAGAGACTAATTATTTCGCAGTCCGATCTTTTACAAACTCTTTGTATAGAATACCCCCACTCACATGCACTCACATGAACGATTAGGATCATAACCGTTTGTAACACTTTACAACTCTTGTAACAATTACAAAGTGGACCGTATCCAATAGTGTTACCAAGATAAGGCACCCAACTTTATCCATATACTATAGACCGTTTAGGTTATTATTTAAACATGATCCACCTGTATGTTTGCCACATACATGTTTAAATTACATAAAATAACCTTGGATCTTAGTTTATTGAATTGGGTTAACGCACATTATAAGTGAAAAAAAATGACATCTTATTTTATTAAATAAATAATTTGTTTACAATAATTACAAAATACGAAACTCACGAAATTTAAGGCACCAACCCCAACACTTGAAGCAAGAGAAATCAGATAACTTTCAACAAAACAACATTCAACCTCGACTCAACATTCACAAAGATAATCTCATCAATTTTGGAATTCTACCCATAGGAGATTTCTCAACCAAGTGATCAAATTAACCCAAACTCACTTGTCACACCATAAACGCCTCCTCCCCATGGATGTTGGAAACTCTATACAAATGTAGCATGGAACAATCATGCAAAGTGTGGCGGGTTGGCTGGGCAATTCGAGATTCGAATGGCAATTTGGTCCTTGTTGGTTTTGTGAAGTTCGCAAGAACTTGAATGTCAAAATCCTTGAAATAAAGGCCATTATTGAAGGAATGATAACAGCTAAAGGAATCAAACATCTCACCGAATTTGTAGAGTTAGACTCCTAAGTTGTAATTCATCTCCTTAAGAATACAGACCACGATCAAGGTTTTGCAAAAGAAGTAGAATCCTTGGCACAAGAGATTGGGGTCACTGATTTTACCCACATTAGTAGAGGGGCAAACACGTTAGCTCATGTCGTAGTTCAAAAGGTAATGGACGAAGAGGGAAGAATTGAATGAGATTATAATTTTCCTATTTGGCTATTTTATTTAGCCTCTTGCGACTTGTTTGTTTAATTTATGAGTCCTATTTCGCTTAAAAAAATAGTGCAACACTTTTAAAATTGTAAGGAAAAAGAGTGCAATATATTTACTTCCCCTCATGGAAACACATTTAAGATCTCTGAATCGCCACATTCTAATGTTGTGTACCAACTTTTCAAATATTGTGGTAGGTAATGCATTTGTAAAAAGATTAGCTAAGTTGTTTTTCGAACAAATTTACTGAACATTAATATCTTCATTTTCTTCGAGATCATGGGTGTAGAATAGCTTTGGTGAAATGTGCTTTGTTCTATCTCCTTTAATATATCTTCCTTTGATTTGGGCTATACATGCTCTATTGTCTTCGTATAGTGTTGTTGGAAGATTTTTGCTTGAAGACAAGCCACATGTTTCTTGAATATGTTGAGTCATTGATATTAACCATACACATTCTCGACTAGCTTCATGAATTGTGAGAATTTCAGCATGATTTGTTGAGGAAGCTGTTATGGTCTGTTTCACGGACCACCATGATATTGCAGTTCCTCCACATGTAAACAAATAACCTATTTGAGATATAGTTTTGTGTGGATCAGATAAATATCCTGCATTTGCATAACCAACTAGATCAAAATTCCATTTGTTTGAATAAAATAAACTCATATCAATTGTTTCTCAAAGATAACGAAGTATATGCTTGATTCCATTCTAATGTCTTTTTGTTGGAGAAGAACTACATCTAGCTAATAAATTTACTGAAAATGCTATATCAAGTTGTGTATTATAGCAAGATACATAAGCGCACATATTGCAATTAGATATGGTAATTCAGGACCAAGAACTTCATCATCATCTTCTCGAGGTTGAAAGATATCTTTCTTCACATCAAGGGAACGAACTACCATTGAAATGTTCAAAGGATGTACTTTGTCCGTGTAAAATCTTTTAATATCTTTTCAATATAAGTTGATTGATGAATAAGAACTTCATCTGCTAAATGTTCAATTTGCAAACCAAGACAAAATTTTGTTCTTCCAAGATCTTTCATCTCAAATTCCTTTTCGAGATATTTTATTGCCTTTGCAAGCTCTTCAGGAGTTCCAATTATCTTTAAATCATTAACATATACAACTACAATAGCAAATCCTGACTGTGATTTCTTAATAAAGACAAGTAGATAAATTGGATTATTTTGATATCCTTATTTCAATAAATATTCACTTAGACGATTATACCACATTCGTGCTAATTGTTTTAATCCATATAATTTTGATGGAATATAATCCTCTAGAATTTGAATTATATGATTCTGGTATTTTAAATCCTTCAGGAATTTTCATATAAATTATATTATAAAGAAATCTATATAATTATGTTGTGACTACATCCATAAGATGCATGTCAAACTTTTCATTTACAGTCAAGCCAATATGATATCTCAATGTTATTGCATCCACCACTAGAGAATATATCTCCTCATAATCAATACCAGGCCTTTGTGAGAATGTTTGTGCTACCAGTCTCGCTTTATATCTTGTGACCTCATTCTTTTCATTTATTTTTATCACAAATACCCATTTTTATCCTATAGGTTTTACACCTTCAAGTACTTGGACTACAGGTCCTAAAACTTCATGTTTTGAAAGTGAAGTTAATTATGCTTGGATTGCTTCTTTCTACTTAGGCCAATCCTTTCTGTGTCGACATTCTTTGACAAATCTTGGTTCAAAATCCTCATTTTCATAAATAATATCACGAGCAACATTATAAACAAAAATATTGTTAACAACTACATTAGTTTCATTTCATCTTTTACCTGTCATGACATAATTTATCGAAATTTCATTATTATCATCAGGTATCTGACCTTCTTCCATATTCTTATGGATCGTCATGTCTAGAATTTCTTCTGAAATCTCCACTTTCTCAACTCAGTCATTTTGATTATCGACTTCTTTTCTTTTCGAGGATTTTTTTTAGAACTTATTAGTCTACCACGCTTCTGACGTGCTACAGACTCATTAGTTATAACAATTTTCTATGTTGGGATCTCAATTCTAGATGGAACATTTGCAGCTGGTATATACGACTTGGTCACTTTCTTAATATTTGTAAATGCATCTTGCATTTGGTTTGCTATACTTTGTAAATAAATTATCTTTTGAACTTCTAGTTCACATTGATCTGTATGGGGATTTAAATAAGACAATAAAGATGCAATCCATGTAATTTCTTTTTCCAACTTCTTAATTTCTCCCCCTAATATTGGAAAAATTATCTCATTTAAATGACAATCAGCAAGTTGTGTAGTAAATACATCACCCGTCAGGGGTTCAAGATATCTAATAATTGATGGGAAATCGAATCTAGCATAAATTCCTAAACTCCTTTGAGGACCTATCTCAGTACGTTGTGGTGAAGCAATTAAAACATATATTGTACATTCAAAAATTCTCAGATGTGGTATATTTGGCTCTTGACCATAGACTAATTGTAATGGGGAGTACTTATGATAAGATATTGGTCTAATGTGTACAAGTGATGCTGCATTCAAAATAACATGACCTCATACAGATATAGGAAGTTTTGCTCTCATAAGTAATGGTCTAGCAATCAATTGCGAACTTTTTATCAAAGATTCTACTAAACCATTTTGTGTATGAACATGAGCTACATGATGTTCAATACTTATCCCAATTGACATCCGATAATTATTGAATGCTTGGGATGTAAGTTCACTAGCATTATCAAGACGAATGTTTTTAATTATATAATCATAAAATTGTGCTCTTAATTTAATTATTTGAGCAAGTAATATTGCAAATGCAAGGTTTCGACTTGACAATAAGCACACATGTGACCATCTACTTGATGCGTCGATTAAAACAATAAAATATCTGAATGGTCCACTTGGCGGATTAATAGGTCCACATATATCACCATGTATTCGTTCTAAAAATACTAGCGATTCAATTCCCACTTTAGCCGGTGATGGTCTAATAATTAATTTTCCTTGAGAGCAGTTAGCACATGACAATTCATTAGATTGAAGAATCTTTAGGTTCTTTAATGGATGTCCACGTGAATTTTCAATAATTTTTCTCATCATTATTGACCGAGGATGACCCAATCGATCATGTCAAATGGTAAATATACCTAAATTCATGAACTTCGGGTTCATTGTTGCATAAATTACTTGTATATCAGTATAATATAACCCTAAAGAAAAAGCAGACGATGTTTCTAATATACATTTTTATGTGAATTAGTAGATGTAATATCAATGTACTCTATATTATTTTTAGAGTTGGTCTCAATATGATAACTATTACAACGTATATCTTTGAAACTCAACAAATTCCTTTTTGATTTACTAAATAATAGACATTATCAATAATAAATTCTATTCCTCTAGGCAAAATAAGATTTGCTTTTCCAAAACCTTCTATCAAGTTTGCAAAACCTAATATTGTATTGACTTTTGGTTCAAGCATTGTCAATTCATAAAAATATTTTCTATTTTTAAGTATTGTGTGCGTATCTGCCAAGCAAAAGTCTTCAGAGTTCATCTTTGACTCAACCAAAGTATAAGAAATGTCCATGATTTTTTATTAAAGAACAAAAATTACTATAAGATTCAAGAATTAAAAAGAAAACTTGAAATATAAAGCTTAATTAGTAAATAAATACTAAAACAAAAAAAAAATTAATTTAGGATTTCTCATAAGCGAATGAAGTACTTGCTACTTTATCAATGGTGTCAATGATCTCTTCAGGAGATTCAAATAATTGTTACCATTGATACCAAGAGCAAATAACTATAATTTTGTAAGATTTGTCATGGTAAAACTATAGAAGTATTTATACATTAGAAATTTGATATACATACAAAAACATGCATACTAAAAAATATATAGATAACTAGCATGTTATATTGCATATGTAAAACATGTATCTAATATGTTAAACATGCTATGAAATATGTAAACATTAAATCAAATATGTATGTAAATAGTAAAATATGATACTTAGAGGAAATGCAAAATAAACCTAACATATAATACATAAATTCATGAAATTAATATACAACAATAGAATTGAAAATTTCAAAAGAAAAATGTCCAATGCAAAATTATGTTACAAAAACAGAGTATTTATATACATATCATGCGTAACATGAATATACCAATTTTCTTTTAGATTATCAAAGTAATAAGATTATAAACACGCATTCAATAAATTGTGATTTTTAAAACTATGTTATACTAAAACTACAATCGCAATATATTTATGCATTAAGAAAATTCATGCTTAAACAAGAAATCAATTCTAACTCAATATGCTCATAAGAATTTAAATACAACAATTGGTCAATTACACATGAAAAAAAAAAAGTAAATATTTGAACAACATTAGTAAAAGAAATATTATGATCACGTATTGAATGATTACAATAAAATGAATTCAAATAAATATCATGGTAAACACAAATACTTGATCATAACGTATACAATAAGAAATAACATATTGATCGTATAAAAATTAGTATTTTCAACATTTAAAAAATACGCAATGTATATATGATGTATAAACACAAAGTATATGGAACATATGAAGAACTTTTACCACAATATATAAAAACAAAATCCTACATTTAACGAATAATGACAGAGAATCATGTTGATAACGTATTATAAAATGAACACAAAAATCAGAATAAAATAAGAATAATAAGAACACCAAAGGAAAAGATGAAGAGAATAAAGTAGAGAGGAAGAAAGAATTTTTATTTAGTTGTGTTTTACAAATGTCTCATACAACCACTATTTTTAGGATTTACAATGATGTAGATTACAAGATCTACATAATTCAAATTGTGTAAAGTATAATGAGTGATAAAAGAGAATGAATGTGAAACTGTGTAACTCATAATATTTATGGATATCGACCTGATATATTCATAATTGACCTTTTCTTTAAAAAAAAAAGAAAAAAGAAAAGAAAGCAATAAAATCATATGATGTAGTCATCAGCCGTTTACTTCAGCTTCCTCTTCACGCTTCTAGGCTGGCGTTTGTATTTGTAATTGGTTCGTTTTAGAATTCTCATTTCTCAGTATCAGCCATCAGGCGTTTCCGTTTTCCTATTGACGGTAATGGGGGAAATTGGAGAGTGCTCTGCTTCAAATTCGGCAAAAGAAAACTGGGCGAAGCTAAGTATGTTCCCTTCTCTTATTTGTTCCCATCGGTCTTTATCTTGCTGGACTGATCCCATGGGTGTTCCGTGTTGCATTATGGGATTCTAATAGTTTTTGATTTGCTTCTCCTGTCCATTTGAAAAATTATGCATCTTTATGTTAATATTCTTTTATTCTTTGCAAGCAAAACTTGTTGCTATCCCAACCAAATATTCTTCTGTCTGAAGTCTGGGTGGGTTTAAATTAGTTTGGAACATTATGTCGTCAACAAAATGAACTAGGTTTATGGAAGCTGGATGGTTTATTTGTATTCAATTTACATCGATTTCATGAATTGTTAGCAGTATGAGAAAATAAATCCAAATACAATCTCAAAAAATAAACCCACCAAACAAAAATTGAGGATGGATGGAAGAAATCATTCTAGAACATCTATGTCATTTAAATATTTTTAAAATCAAGATTGCACCTTTGGGATGGTTTCATTTGAAGAATCCTTCCTTTCAATTTTCTATGTTGGAGAGGTCATAAAGCTTGGGTTGGTTCATTGTCTTATGTTCCCCTTTAGAAATGTGTTGTGCCCCCCAGTTCATAGTTCCGAGTCCAGCAGCTTATGAAAATGAAATTATTTCAGTACAATTTTCTTTGTTGGAGAGGTATTAGGAATAGGTCCAACTCTTTTAGCTTAGTAGTCAACAACACTCAACAACTCATGCTAGTACACGAACATATTGTGATATAGGCATTCACGTGATTTTTATGATGATAATTTCTTGATTAAATGGTGGGTATAAAATATTAAGATTCGGAAGTAAGTTTTGAATGGGAACATATGTATTTTTTTAATTTTTTTTTTCTATTCTTCATTGTCTAATCTTGTGATCAATTTGCTAGGACAAATCTTGAATCTCTCTCTGTAGTCTCACACAGGTTACTTCCAATCTAGTTATTTGGTGAGGTTATTTTTCCAAAGGAAAAATGTGTTAGGGGAATAGTATATTATCTCAATTCTAATGCTAACAATATATATAAAATCCTATCCCAATGCCCCAATTAGGTTCAAGTTCCAATTTTAGTGGAATTAAAACAACTGGAACTCTCAAGCTTCGAAGAGTAGACAAACCAACCTAAAACTTCTATTTTTTATCTCAATGACAAGTAAATCAATTTTCTATCTCAATGACAAGTAAATCAAGATGAAAGGGAAGAGAGATAAATATTATGCAAGAGTGACAAGTAAATCAAGATGAAAGGGAAGAGAGATAAATATTGAATCTGTACTGGTTCACAGAATTTGTATTTTGTTTACTCTAAGTTATTGTTAAATATTAGGAAATGCTATTTTTATAACAAATTAAATTAAAAGTAAAAGACAATTTTGGTATACTTTATAAGAAATTGTTTAGGTAAACTAATCAATTTGAAAAATTAGGAGATAGGATTTAATTTTGTGAGAAAGATACTAGATGTATGGAATCAAATCATAAAATTTGAAGGATAAAATTGAAACTTGGAAATTTGTTAGCAAAAGGTGTCTGATTCTACGGGAATCCACTTTTAAAAGTTATTGGTGAATAGATTATGCGAATGCATGTTTATAGAAGAGATTTTAAATAGATTCATTTTCTATAAGTTTTATCAAACAAGCAAATATTCTTTCATAATCACTTACTTAAAATCAATATGAAACAAAGCCTCAATCCTTGGTAATGTAGTTAACAAATCTCTCCTTCAGTTAGTCATGCTTCATCTAGTGTGGAAATCTTGAATATCATGGATTTTTTTTTAGATAAGAAACAATTTCGTTGATGTGAATGAAATGTACAAGATTTGCAAAAAGGATCTCCAATTTGTTATGAGAGAGGAGCAAAACATTTACACCAATATAAAGCATTATAAAAAGATAGCTCCAGAATATCCTCCATGCTCTTTTCTTTGTCGTGGAAAATACTTGCATTGCGCTCAATCTAAATGTTCCATATGAGGGCTCTGTTGATGTTCAACCATATGGATTTCTTAGCCTTGGAGGAAGGGTGATCAATTAAGATCATGCTCAACCAGTCAGGAGCATTGGATGGAGGGACAATATTCCAATTGAAGGCCGATGTAATCTTGCTCCATATCTTTGCTGTAAACGGGCAGAGAGCAAAAAGATGGCTGGCTGTCTCATTATCCTTCTTGCAAAAAGTGCACTAGTTTGGAGATAAAACAATCCATGGGCAGCGATGTTGAAGCCTATCGTGGGTACTAATGCATAGGTTGTTGATCTCCCAAAGAAAGAACTTAATTTTCTTGGGGTATTGGCCTTTCCATATGTGTTTGTAGATTGTGCAGCTTCTGGTAGATATGTCAGTAGTCATAATCTGTAGGATAGACTTAATGGAGAAATCACATCCTTTTCATGCTTCCAAACCAGTGATCTTTGGAGCATTTGGGTTGATAGGCAGCAGTGAGGGCAAGGATTTGCGCCCATTCCTCAGTTTCCACATCATTTAGGTTTCTTCGAAAGTGAGGTCTCCTTGAAGCATTGCTAGTGTCCCATAAATCAGAAATATAGCCATCCTTTTGCAAAGCTAAAGCAAAAATGTGGGGGAAGGAGGTGCTAAGAGGATCATTCCTAAACCACGGGTCTTGCCAGAATCTAGTGTCCTTACTATCTCCCACACTATAAGTGATATTTTGCATAATCAAGTTTCCAAAGGGGGAGACGAATCTCCACGGGCTCTTGCTAGAAACCTTCTTGGTAGGATTGGTCAATAGGCCAAGATGAATTGTACCAAACTTGGCTGCAATCAATTTCTGCCTAAGGGCCATTTTTTCTACACGAAATCTCTAAGACCATTTTGTTAAAAGAGCAGTATTACGGTGCTTCATATCCGGTATACCAAGCCCACCCTTAAGAAGAGGCCTTTTGATTTTATCCCATTTGATGCGATGAAGAGGTTTTGTTCCTTCATTGCTAGACCAAAGGAACCGTGCAAAAAGTCCTTCAATGTTGGAGGCAACCTTGCTAGGAAGATGGAAAAAAGATAGGTAATATGTGGAGAGGTTGGTGAGAGTAGCTTGTATAAGAGTGAGGCAGCCACCTTCGAAGATATATGAATGATTCCAACTATGCAATCTCTTTTGAATCTTCTCAATGATAGACTTTCAAAAAGATTCAGATTTGGGGTTTCCACCAAGTGCTCTAAGTAGGTAGATGGCCAGCCACCAATTTTGAAGCCAAAGCGATTTCCCAAATAATCAACAAGCTGTCCCTCCAAGTAGATGGCCAGCCACCAATTTTTAAGGCTCATTTATTTCACATCGGGCTCCCACCTTTAAATCATTGGTTATTAATGATTTACTCATTAATAATTTTGGTAGAATGTCCCTTCATAAGCGTGGAATTAAAAATATCACTGTATGGTTGGATAAAAAAGCGCTTTTTTATTAAAAGCACAACGACTGCTTCATCATTTTCCAAGCATCCTCTACAACCTCCAAGGTTTTGTGATTTCAAAGAATATAGCATTAAAGCCTTACCTCTATTCTACAATTGGCAAAAATTTTAAAAAGCTTTCTCTCCTCGGACCAATGAAGCATCATTATTGAGGAGTATACTTAGGCTAATTTATTTGACGTTTTCAATTTAGTGGAGCTTGAAGACTCTTTGGCTTCTTTGGATCTTCTTCCATCTGTTTCCTCTCCTCAAGGTCCAGCCCCTCTGCATTCGCTTTTTTCGGGCAATATTTTCTCAACAAATGGTGGGGCTTTAAAGCATCTCTGGTTGATGACGTTTCAAATCTTGAATCAGAACTTTATGTAAGTTTAAGTAGCTTGGATTCTCCCCCTCCAGAAATTTACTTTCTAATAATTTTGGTGACAACTTTGAGGATATAGCTTTTCAAGAAGAATTTTAGAACCTTTTTAACGAAAATGCTTCTGAAAATATTTGCCCTGCGCTGTCTCTCCTTCTTTAAACTGCTGTGATGTTTCGACTCCTTTGAAGAATTTCACTCCTTTTGTCTTCTTTGAAAGGGTTGGAATTTCCCTTTCTCGTTTCATTCCTCATTAATTTGTAGCAAGGCATGAAGATCGTTACTTGGAATGTTAGGGGGTTTGGGAGATTTTAACAAAAGGTAGTCATTAAAAAGTTTATCATTAATCAGTGTCCTTATATTGTGCTTCTTCAAGAATCTAAGCTTCAGAAGATTGATGGCAAGATTATTAAATCGTTGTGGAGTTCAAGGGTGATTGATTCATGGGGAAATCTGGTTCTATTCTTACTTTGTGGGATGAATTTAAGCATAAAGTAGTATCTTTTCCAAGGTATGTGGAGGCTTTACCGTTCTCTTTTCATGAAGAAAATATGATCCGCACAGCAGTTCGGGCTTTGACACTTAATGCATATCATGTTGGAGATGATTGTGTCAATAAATTCATCATTAGCCTGTCATGTAGTATATTTCTCAAATTTTGTGACCTTTTGTATGAAGCAGTGCATTAACTTGATTGAGTTGGTTTTTGAGATAATGAGAAGGTCTAAGCTCTCAACCTCTTTAATTGTTACTACTGTAAATGAAATCGAAGACAATCTATACTATATTAGTGATGTTATTTCTGTAGGGTTTCCTGACGTGGGAAGGTTAATAACTAATAACATTTTGCGGCTCTTGATCTTTCCTTTGCTTCTTCCGTCTTTGAATAGAGGTTGTTAATGGGCTTGAGGGATTTCATGAAGTGCATTGTGATCAAGAAATTTATTATAAGTCAATGTCTAGATATTGTTATGTTACGTTTCAAGAGACCAAATTGCAGAAAATCGATAGATCATTAGTCAAATCGCTTTGGAGCTCAAAAGAAATTGGTTGGTCTTCGGTTGATTCCTTAAGAAGATATGGAGGGATTTTCATTCTACAATATTTTTGCTTGGATTTTGTTAAGTGGCCATATCAACTCTCCTAATATATTACAAAAGAAGCTGCCAAGCAGCATTCCTCACCTCCTTTGTGGTCCTTTTATGACTCATTTGCTATGCGTTATTGCTATCAAGGCTTTGCTATGAAATTTAGTTCGAGTGGAATCAAAGGGTGTTCGATGATATGATTAGTCCTTGGATCAATTGCTTCAACATTGCCAATTTTAAGTCATCTCAATGGTGTTCTCCTTCTAATCTTTTTGAATCTTATTCTTCCTCTGATATTTGTAATAATTGAGATACATTTATTAGTCTGTTTTGACTTTTTTGTTATGATGTTTTCTTTTTATTTTCACCCTCTCGGGAGTTTGTTTCACTCTAAACTTGTATTCCTTTTCATATTTTCAATGAAAAGTTAAAGTTTAGATTTGCTACGATTGGTATTAAGCCTCGATAGATTCTCAAATAGACCAACCGTGTTGAGTAGATTGGTGACCTCCGTCTCATTGTGGGATGAAAAAAGGATAGTATTATTAGCAAAGAGCAAATGATGGATTTTAAAGTTTGGACCAATATAAAATCCTTTAATCATGTCTCATCATGAAGCATGAGTGGGCATCCTACTAAGACAATTCAACACTAAAATAAAGAGGAAGAGTGATATAGAATCACCTTACCAAAGACCTCTAGATGCACGGATTTTACCTTTAGGCCTTCCATTGATAATAATAGAGAGTTAACCAATGAGATGTAACCCCTAATATCCAACATCTCCATAGTGAGCCGAACCCCTTAGCCATCAAATTAAGTCCAAAAAATCCCAATCCACTTTGTCAAAGTTTTTTCAATATCAAGCTTGATGACCAAGCCTTTCTTTTTCAATCTAATAGGATCTTCGATGAGTTTGTTAGCCATAATAGATGCATCAAGAATTTTTCTACCATGGACGAAGGCAGATTGATATTTATAAATAGTGGAGGGAAGTACCTTTTTTAGCCTCTTCTAAAGGACTCCAACGATGATTTTATACAAGTACGATGTCAAACTGATTGGTTTGTAGTTGTTCCCTAATTTAGAGTCGTTCACTAACTTAGCCGTGAATTCAGCAGATCCCGGAGACTTTTTTGTGCCTTGAGCATTAACGGCTTGGTGGATCCCTTCAACCGTGAAGGGTGCTTCGAAAGAGGCATTTTGGTCAAGTGAGATGGGCCCAAGCAATGTCTTGTGGAAGGGATCTGTGACCAACTTTCTTTACATAAAGATCTTTGTAGAAGTCAATAAATTCCTCAACAATTTCCTTGTCATTTAAAGGCTTATCCTAGATCTGGACAGTACTTCACAAATAGCATTTTTCCTCCTCTTAGCTGCCATATATTTGTGAAAGATCCCTGAATTTTCATCACTGTTATAGTATATTTATGTAAAATAGGAGTTTATTAATCTTTTGTCCTTTATTGTAATTTTCGATTATTAGTTTAGGGCTTCCATGTATGCCTATATATATCTTTCTCTAGTGTATGGAAAGTAGTGAGTTATTCTTCCCCTTTTGTCTCACATTAACATGGTATCAGAGCTTTCCCAGGGTGTAGATTGTTGTTAGGGTTTCTTCTTTCCCAAGTGAGGCTAGGGTTTGAAGTTTGGGTCATTGAGTTAGAGTGGCTGTTTGTCGACACCACCCATCTAGGAAGGAGCGCTGCCGTCCGAAGAGCAAAATTGTTGTTGCCATTCGTCAGAAATTGCCGTGAGTGGGCATCACGCCCTGCTGCCGTGTTCTGCCGTTGCCACCACCCACCGGCGCGTGAGGGAGCGTTAGAACTCCATTTTGGTCGCTGTCGATTGGGTTAGTCTCGGTTTGTGATTTTCGGCCTCTCTATGTATTTTGTTTTGGAGAATATGCTCAGATTTGAAACTGTTTCGGAAAAGAATTAGGGCTTTTTTGTTGGGAACTCTATTCAGATATGGTTTTCAGAGTTTGTGTAGCCAATTTGGTTTGATTTCGTGAATTTTGATTAGATATTGTGTTTTTCCATTCTTTGTTGGAATATGGCCAGACAAAAGCCCGTGGTGATATCTAATTTGGTCCAATCGGAGACGAAATTCAGCTATGATTCCTTTAGGAAGTCATTTGTTAATTTTGTGGATGAGTTTGCTAAATTTCAACAATACCAGAAATCATTGAAAGTATCTCCATTATCTTCCACGCCTAACTTTATTACCACTATTGTTGGTTCAGGTAACATGAATTCTTGTCTACTTTCATCTTCTACCACATGAGTCATAGACTCTAGGGCTACTGATCATATGACAGGTAATCCTAATTTATTTTCTTACCCTTTATCATCTACATCTTTTACTACTGTCACTTTAGCGGATAGATAAAAATCTACTGTTCTTGGATCTGACATAATAAACCTCACCCCATCTCTTTCTTTGTCCTTTGTTCTACATTTACCTCACCTTTCTTTTAACTTAATCTCTGTTAGTAAACTCACTCGTGACCTTAATTGTTGTGTCTCGTTTTATTCTGGCTATTGCTTGTTCCAGGATCTTGTGACGAAGAAGATTATTGGGAGAGGACATGAATCTAACGGACTTTATGCTTTTGATTATCACGTACCAAAAGTAGTTGCCTGCTCGGGAGTTGTTTCTCCTTTTGAAGCTCATTGTCGTCTCAGTCATCCATCTCTCTTGGTATTAAGAAAGCTTTGTCCTCCGTTTCATAACTTGTCTTCAATAAATTGTGACTCGTGTCAAGTTTCCAAATTTCATCGTCTTAGTTCGAGCCCTAGGGTCGATAAACGAGCAAGTGCTCCCTTTGAGTTAGTTCATTATGATATTTGGGATCCTTGTCCAATTGTGTCCAAAATCGGATTTCGATATTTCGTAACCTTTGTTGATGAAGAATCGTTCTGAGTTGCTTTTTCACTTATGCAATTTTCATGTTGAAATTCGAACTCAATTTGATATTTCTCTTAAAATTTTGAGAAGTGATAATGCTCGTGAGTACTTTTTCGATGCTCTTGGGTTGTATTTGTGTAAGCATGGAATTATTCACCAATCATCTTGTGCATATACTCCATGCCAAAATAGAGTGGTTGAACGGAAAAATAGGCATCTTCTTGAAATTACAAGAGCACTATCCTATCAGATGCAAGTTCCAAAGCATTTTTGGGTTGATGCAATTTCCATCGCTTGTTTCTTGATTAATTGAATGCCATCGTTAGTTCTTCATTGTGAGATTCCTTATCATGTTTTATTTTTTTTGACAAAACCTCTGTTTTCTATTGAGCCAAAATTTTTTTGTTGTACTTGTTTTGTTCGAGATGTTCGTTCTAATCTGACAAATTAGACCCCAAGTCTGTGAAGTGCATTTTCTTAGGTTATTTTCGTGTTAAAAAAGGATATAGATGTTATTGTCCTAGCTTGAACAAGTATCTTGTTTCTCCTTATGTTACTTTCTTTGAGGACAAACCCTTTACTCCATCATTGCCTACTACGAGTCAGAAGGAGGACGATGATCTCTTTATCTATACAGTTTATACTCTTATATCCTTTCTTGATCCAACCTCTGTGGTACCTGTCCCTTCTCGTCCACTATTACTCAAGTCTACTCTAGACGACAACCACCTCTAGATAACTGTCCTGTCCTAGAAGATTCTTCGACATCAGATCCAAGACCAAGTGATGATCTTCCTATTGCTCTTCGTAAAGGTAAACGTACTTGCA
>JAOANK020000012.1:1679232-1695909 GCA_026257165.2 Telfairia occidentalis
ACCCCACCACCACAATGATAAAGCTAAAAATAGGAATTTCATTAAACCAAAAGCACAGTCAACTAAGAAGAATTTAGGCTCCTCTTTCTCTCCCAAATTACCTACCAGAAAGAAACTGACTCACTTTACTTCCTTCCCCAATTTACCCTTTGGATAGTTACAAGACCTCACATTAAAATTCTCTTCGAACTAATTCTGCCATCTAATGTCCCCACAATGTCTTTTCTACCCCTTCACTAGATCTTCTAGCATAGGTAATAGGGAGGCCTATCAGGTGCTTATTGATACTACGTCTAAAATTGTTTGAAGCATTTTCCTTTTTGAGAGAAACATTATGCCTTTGTGAAATTGGGAATGCTGCGTCTGGAATTAGTTGTAATTGGCAAACTAGTGTCCTTGTGTCACATGGCTAAAATCCAACACTATTTTTTTGCACTTGTGCAGCACTAAGACCTTGTCTTAGTTTGCTTTCCCACACAAGGGGACAACAAAGCAAGAATACAAGCACATGCAATCAAAAGGCACACGCAGACTTGATTGGGTAAAAATCCCTTCACCAACAATACAAATATTACACAAAATAGGCTGCTTGTACACATCACAAGCTAACCTATATATAGGAAAGCACCACACCTAATAGTTGCGGCCACTAGATGAAATGCTCCAACAAGCAAACTACCATGTTAATTCACCACCATCTTACACAAGATAGTTATAGTAATTGTTCCATAATGTGCTGAACTCCCTCCCTACAACTCATATGGTCTAAAGACTCAGATTAAGAAAGGTTAAACTACTCATAACGGCTCCTAACTCCCACTTAGTTGGGTGTAACTCGTAATCACCCACTGGGTAAGCCTCATTTTTTTTTATTTGGAGTTACCCATGTTCGGATTCAGCAAGTTTGAAACTCAACTAGTGCATTCCCGCTCAATTCCAATGTACAGATTGCATTATCGATGTCTACCTTGCAATTTGAGTGTGCATGTGTGCTCCTACACATACCTACGCGTGCATCAGCACGCATACATATCTCTCAACGTGCTATGTTAGTGTCCCTCAACATATATTCTCAAACAACTTGGGACAAGACAAGAGGAGTTAGCATATCTATTATAATTATTGTAATATATTATTATTTTTTTATCTTTTATTGTAATTTTACATTATACTATGACTCTAGTGAATCGAATAACATTAAGTTTCCATCAAATCTATCTTACAATGCTTTTTTTACTAGTTCGAATTACATTTCTGGAACTTTAAATGTTCCCTCTCAAAATAATACCTCTATATAACCCCATTCATTTCCAATTCCACTGTTTTTTCACTCTATAAAAAAGTTTCAATTCACAAATAGATTAAATTTCATCAACTCTTTTTTTTAATGCACAATAATACATGGAGTTAAATAAGAAAAAAAAATATTAGAAAAGAAATAAATCTTATTATGTTCTTAACATGAACATGCTATTTCTGGATGGAGCTATATGGTTTTTTTCACGGTAACACTCTTCTGTCTCTTAATAAAGCTGATTAGAATGCTATATCTATGTTTCTATTTGGTAGCTAGATTTCTATTCACATATCAATTGTTTATGGAAACTTTACTTTCAACCATGCTATGTTGCTATTCCCAACGGAAGGGAAAAAAAGAGCGAAAAAGGTAAACTTAGAAAAACACACTAATAAGAAGAAATTGTTTACAGTTTTAAAATTGAACCTGCATTGGCTTGTTGGTCCCCTCCCTGGTCGATCTTTAAGCAGTCTTTTCTATTCTCCCTTTTAAATTTTTCAAAGTTTTCAGAGGCTGATCTGAGTAAAGCTTCAGCACCTGTTGTTGGGAACACTGACAAAAACCTCATCATGACTCGTTGTCTTAAGCAATTAAGTACACGCTGAGAAAACCATCCTGTTTCAAACTGCATGTGCCAGAAATGAATTCAGATCGCAAATTAACGATAGCATATTTATAATTAAAATGCAAAGAAAGTTTAATAAAGGATTTAGTATTTTCTTCATTTACTTGGATATACAACATTCCAGAACACCATACTGAAACATGACAAAGGGAGAAGGTTATTTGCTGAAATATTCTGTTTTTTTTAAGATGTCATTTATTTTTTTCTTTTTAACAAAGAAACAAAATTTTGTTGGATTGATAAAAAGAAACAAAAAAAAATGTTCACGGATACACTCTCCCCAAGTAAGGTCGTGATTGCATCTCATTTAATACAAATATCATTAGCATCATAATTATGAACAAAGAAAAGAAACACCAATTAAGAAGAATTTAATCTTGGGAAAATCAAATTGCTCCCTCCAAGATAAAGAATTGATCTTCAAAAATCCTCAATTTGCGTTCAAACCATAATTCAAAAATAATAGTTTTTAACTGCATTAACCCATATGAAATGACCTTTGGAATGCAAATCAGGGCCAACTAAAAAAAATTTGTAATAAATTTCTTTTTTCCAAGACCAGAAGCCTGATTTTCTTTTTATGAAAAACAAGATAATTCATTTCATAGAAGATATGAAATTAAAAAAACAAGGAGGGACCCCAAGCCATAGGAGATTACAAAAAGCTCTTCCAATTGGCTACAAGAGAAGTGAGATCATAATTACAAAAAGGTAGAGATAATATGCACTAAGTAAGAGTTGTGAAGGAGAGTGATTCAAAAATTTTATCAAAAAGAGTGATCTTTTTCCTTGAAGATATGATTGTTACGCTCGCTCCATTATGGACCAAAGAAAAGCTTCGATGAAGTTTAACCAAAGGGTCTTTCTCTCCTGTATAAACAGATGTCCAACAAGGGTAAGAGCAATGAGTTGTAGTGGATCACCCGGTAAGGCAATAGACCAACCAAAAGCTGTGCAAATCTTCTTCCAATACGTAGAGACAAAAGAGCAAGAGATAGAGAGATGCCTTCGTGTTTCTGCTCTTCCTTCCATGAAACACAACAGTTAGGAGAAATGTAAGCCAGGTAAATCTCGATTGCAGCTTGTCTTTGGTGTTAATGGATGAGGGTGGCAAAGATCCCAGATGAAGAATTTGACTTTTTTGGGGTGACAGCTTTCCAAAATGCATCTGTAAACAAGGTTGGTTTTCTTTTAACCACTAAGGCAAGGTCAAAAGTGAGGTATGTCACTGTGAAGATGTTGCCTTTGTCGTTCCAAACCATTTTATCCTCTTGTCTCAAAAAATTGAAGGAAGACAAAAGGAGGGACAAGTTGCCCATTCAGAAATCTCCAATTCATTTAGATTCCTCTTTAGCCTCAAGTTCCAAGATCGATGATCCCTATTCCAACAATTTTTAATAATTGCCTCATTCAAAGAGAGAGCAAAAAGGGCTGGGTATTTGTACATAAGAGGGGTATCCTCAACCCACAAGTCTTTCTAGCGAAGGGTATTTTCCCCATTGTTCACCACACTGGAGATTTGGTTGTATATAAGATATTGATGCTTCATGATGCACCGCCAAGGCTTGTGTGAAGTTTGTATGGATTCACTGCCCAGATTTGGGTCACAATTCCTAGATCTGTACCTAGTAGCAATTACCTGACTCCAAGGAGCCTCTTTTCACAAGCAAAATGTGAATTCACTTGACAAGGAGGGAATTTTATGGCTTCCACCCATAAATCCCAAGCCCTACTTCTAAGGGAAGTTGCACCACACCCCATTTTAGGAGGTGGTAACCCGATTTATATGTGCCTTCGTTCCAAAGAAAAGTTCTATGAAGTCTCTCGATTGCTTTTACTACTTTTGTGGGATACGTAATATGTAGAATGGATGAGAGTAAATCCACCTCTTTTAGATAGGTGAGAGTTACCTCGCCGTGAAGTCTTTTTTCAACTTTTTCAATAATTGGAAACCAAAAAGAGATGGATCAGTGGTTGCCATTCAAAGGAAGACCCATATATGAACTTGGCCAATAGCCAACTTTGCAACCATAATTACTAAAAAACATAGAGATAGTAGAAGGATCAACATTAATGCCTTTGTGTGGGTTAATATTGAGGCTTCATGCTTCCTCAAAGACCTAGATAGCATGAAAGTGAAAGTGGTGGTTTAAGTTATGCTTCTCGCGAGAGGAAATCATCGGCAAAATGGATTGATGAGGTCACGTGTGAGGAGACTTCTTCAACTTACATCAATAAAAATGATTGTAGCATTTCAATCCTTTACATCAATGAATCGAATATCAGCTCGTTCCTCCTCTTGTTGCTTGAATAATATTCCATAATCTAAGATGACCCTTCAACGCCTCCTTAGATCTCCTTATACGAAATTTTCTCATTAATGCGGGAATCTAAGCTACTCATTGTGACATTGGAATCATCAGTGGCATCAAAATTATCTATTGAAGATGGGCGAGAAAACTTCAAATCAAATCCACTACATTCCATAGAACGCACAAATACACTTCCCCATTGTTTTTTATAAGAAACAATTATTGATGATATGAAACTGCAAAGAGGAGAAGAGACTCTAATCCAATAGAGTTACATAAAACTTCTCCAATTGTACATAAAAGAAAAAAAACTATAGTAGTGAAAAAATACTTCTCAATATGGGATTTAATTTTGACCTAAGCAGGGAATAAGATGGATCCACACAAACTGTGCTCAACCTCAATACATGCAATATTACAACTCAATAAATTCAAAGATGAGAAGAGCAACTCACAAATTCTCTGAGTCTCAAAAATTTTAGAAAACATGACAATTCTGGTATCTTAAATGTATATGCTAAAATTTTATCCAACTTCCATAACCCTTTACAACCTTTGTTCTGTTGTGTTTTTTGATGGCCCATTATTCAATCTCTCTTATCTTTATAAGAAATGGATCAATCTTTCATTCAAAAGCCAATTGCAAAAAAAAAAACAACCCAAGGGACAAAGGGATAAGATAATGCATACGTTTTCCGTAAATAGAGTTACAAAAAAGCTCTCCCATCTAAGTTAATGATAAAAGTAGAGTGATTACCCACAAAAAAAAATTTATGTTGGCCTCCAATTTGAAGCCATAAACTGCACAAAGTCACAAAAATAATAGAAAAAGAAATTATCTCATCCGAGAAAACTCTACAATTCCTTTCCTTCCATTTTAACCACAAAATAGCCTTAGCAAGATTTGTCCACAACACCTTCGCTTTGTCTTTAAGCCACCACCCTGAAAGGACTTCCATCAGCTAATCCTCTAACTTCTTTGATTTGCAGTCATGCCAACCAAACCAATCGCCGTAGTGATTCCTTGAGGACCCTTTTTTGAGCTTCAAATGAAAATTACCAATTTTCTACCATTTCCCTTTTTTTATCAAGCCCCATAGTATCCTAGCATCCACCATTTTAAAAAGTGTTGTCAGCCAAGAAAGGGTGAAGATTTCTTGTCTTATTATATTAGGCAGTATATGGTCTTTTACTTCATCAGTCCCTCATCAGCTTTCCACACACTATTTTTTTTTCCATTTCAGTTGGATTCTTGCTAGATTAGTTGAAGCACTGTAAGAGTCTTTTGTCCGTTTAATAGAGCCATGAACCCATCACTAAAACAGCTGAGGTAGGTTTCCATGTAGCTAATGATCACTTTTGAGTTTTGATTTGCCATCAATGTGGGAAAATATGCGTTGAGCTCCTCCCAATATTTCTAGTAATTGAAACAATGCAGATCAGAAATGGTTGATAAAAACCTTGTAACGACCTGTTACCATTTATTTAAGAAAACCAATGAGTTTCACTACTTTATTAGCAGATGAGGCCACCAATAATTTGGCAGTGAAAAGATTGAAAAGGGAAATAAAATGAGCATACTTGTTCAATCTATCCACAATCATAAAGACAGTGTCAAACCTTTTGGACTTTAGAAGTCATATTCAATCTATGGTTATATTGTTTGAAATTTAATCGAGAATGGGTGGGGATTAAGAGACTATCTAGAAGTAAAGCCCATGGTTGAATCTTGAGTGGCCTCCTACGATGGAAATATGGAGTATAGTAGGTGCAAAGGGTGAGGATTTGGGAATGACTAACCTCTCTGTAGGCATATAACAATTAACAAATTTTACTGTCGAAAGGAAAATGTGGATCGATTGAGAGATCCAATCTAAGGATCCCGATTTTAAGAAAATGTTAGTTATCTAGAGTTTTTTTTTTTAACAAGAAATAACTTTTTATTGATATATATGAAAAGGAAGAAAAATTGGGTGAAGAACCGTCCCCCATGAGTTACCCAACGTTCGAGATTGTTGGTATATCCTCCTACACTATAATACCTCAACAAAATGCTAACTAACTTTTTGTTCCCGTACCCCTCCAAATATACAACACACACCTAAAATATCTAACTGTCAAATACCCTTCTGTCCCATTGTAGTTCCAACCAGTAGGCTACCGAGCCATTCTTTTGTAGAATTATTGGCCAAAAAAAATTGGGTGATAATGTCTTATTCTAGTGGTGAGCAACTGTCCTTTGTCGATGAGGCTGAAGTTTAACATAGAGTCATAGACATGATAACTCGCCTCAAGCACTTGCTCCCAATGGTTCCTAACAGAAAATTTCTTCATTCAGGTTTGGGCCCAATTTAAATGACCTTTTCCATCATTCAGAGTTTTCGACTACTCGTAGAATATCAACAGCAAAAGGGGACGAGCATAAAGGACTGAGATGGCATCGTATCAATTGCCAATGGAGCGTGGAGTTGTCCTCGAATTTTGCAAAATGAAGCCAAGCGTGCCACTAACGAGGCTTTTCTTTTTTCTAACAAGAAACAAAGCACTTTTCATTGAATAGATGAAAAGAGACTTATGCTCAAAAGATACAAAACTCTAAAAAGGAGAAAAAACAAAAACAGTTAAGAAGAAGGGAAGATAAAGATCTCCCAATTTAAACAAATGCCAAGCAAAGAAAAGTTTGAGAAAAGATAGCAAAAACGACACTTATTGGCAATCTTTTCCCATGAACTCAAGGGCCGATTTCATTTTGTCTTCCTCATCTTGCACTAACATGACTTTGAGCTCACAATTTCTTACACTTACGGCTCATAGTAAATTTCTCATTGTCTCAATAACATGTCTTTTTCCTTCCTCACCTGAAACTTTGTCTATCAAGTGAAACGGCAATAAGGTGTGTCTGTACATGTAGGCCCAACCTTTTCACTCAAAGCAATTGTGTGAATGACACTACCCTTCTGGGCCTTTTTCATGAGCTTCTGTGCTGAGACTACCTTAGAGGGTACGTATTGGACTCTTGGGATGATTAAACCACCTTATTCTTGTCTTCTACTAATCGAGCAATTCCAATTATTTCCTTAAGCTTGCTAGGTTTTAAGCACCAAACCTCTACTTTGAGAATCGGGTCTACCCATTTACAAAGACACTCAACAATACCTCGTCAAAAAGGTATGATAACAGCACAGTTAAGGGCTTAAAGAGGTTTCAATATTCAGTGAGAGTTACTACTTGGTTGATGACCAAAAATATTCACACAATGAGCACCCATCCAGCAGGGAAGAAGGTAATATTTGAAGAAAAAATTATAGAATATAGATTAATGACTTAATAAACTCACCGAACAAGATGTTTCCTCGGACGGTTTTCTTATCTCTTCTTGTATGTACTCATCTTCAAGTTCAAAAAGTTGCAATGATGTATGAAACTTGTGAGGAAAAACTTGAAATGCACTTATCTCTGCATATCTAGAACTCAACCTATGTGGGAGCGGAAACACAAAAATGATGGGGTAACAAAAGAAAGACCATTTCAATACTAATTAGCTTAAGTACAATGAGTTACAATGAAATTCTGGTTCTAACTGCCTTATGTTGTATCGAACTTATGGTAAAAAAAAACTTACTTGTTGGAAGCATTGGAATTGCAATAACTTCGCAATGAAAGGGGTACCCGAAAATCAATTCTTTGGTATCTGTTGTAATGAACGGACATGTCAATATATAATATACAACAGACAAGTCATGACTTAAATGATTTATGATTTCTTATATGGTGATTATATTGAGTGAATAAGCGTGGAGCTTACTCTCCTCCATAGGTTAATAGAGCAAATTCATAATGGCTTATTGAATTGTGTTTGTTAACAGTGCCCAGAAAGAACCATAAAGCAGTAAAAACTCAATTAAAAGTCAGGTTTATTTCTTGGTCATGGAATGTAAGTACATACAATGATCCGAGGAAAAGATGGAAAGAAATTAAAATATAAAAACTGCTATTATTTAGTTAGAATACTCACATGCGAGAATCACAATCTTTTCGAGGATCATAACCTTTTTTTATCCAAAATCTTTGGAAAGGTCCACTGGAAAAGTAATACGCAATTCTAGAAAGAAGCCTGCACGATATCAAATTTGAGCCAACCCAAATGCATGAGTTCTAACCCTGGACGATAAAAAGAAAATATCATGGGGGAGACAGTAGTTTGGAGGTCAAAACCTTCTAACCATTCCATGCCTAAAAACTAAGCCGATATCAAGTAATCGTTCAAGTAGAGAGTCCTTTGGCCATATGGGGCGTTCCTCAAACAACTTAGACACAGCAACCTGATAATCCCATTCCTCTAAGCCTTGGGGTATGTATTTCTCCCAGTTTACAGTCTTCGGAATATGTAAGAATGTTAAGTCCAATAAAAATAGGTCCAACGAAAAAAAAAAGAAAAAAAACAGCGTACAAGGTTCAGTTAAACCAATTCTAGAAAACCTCAAGACTTTAAGGAGCATAAAGACACGCAGCATCAAACCTAAAAATGACCATAGAGAAATAATAATCTTAAGCAGATCATGAAAGAAACCTACGAATGATTGAAGATTCTTCAACAAAAATTTACATGGCCAATTTTTAAGAGCCATTCTTGGAATTATACATATCTATGCACTGATTTTTACTTTTAATCTTTCTTTAATTTGGTGTTTTAGTTTGTTCTGGTGTTGTACTTATCATTTTATTTATTTTTTACCCTAATTGGTCCATGTTTTAAAAGGCTAAAGGCAGTCTCAAGATTTTTCTTCTTGAATACGTGAGGCATAAGCTTCAAGACGGTATGAGGCGTAAGCCTCAATTTTAATAAAAAAAAAATTATACAAATCCTAAATTTGAGTAATCAAGTATTGCTAAATGTAATAGTTATACAAAAACATAAAAAAATCACCTCTATCAATTGCTAATCAAATAAAAATTCCAAAAAAACATGCTTAACATCACTAACATTATCACTGATAGATTTGACTTATTCTATAAATTTGTCTTCAATGCTTTTAAAGCCTAGGTAGTAAAAGTAGCAACAGATTGAATAGTCTTTTTTATATAAGAAGTAATAGATTGAATAGTCACAACTCATGTATTAGCATTTCATACATTAAAGAACCTTTTTATATTTTTGTAGAATTTGAAAAATAAATATTATTCTTCAAATCATTATACGAGGTGTAAAGACTAGCCTCAATGCATTTTCATGGAGATGTAAGCCTCTTCTATAAGAGGTGTAAGCCTCTTATAGTCCAAAGAAGACGAAAGTCTCGAGGCTAAAAGTTACAGCCTTGCCTCAAGGCGAGCCTCGAGGTGTAAGCATCAAAAGCTTTTTAAAACATTAATCTTGGCTTGGTGTGATCCAATCAATAAATTTTAAAATGATTTTTGTAATACAAGTCCAGAAAAGAATGGATATTATCATACTGTGAATTTCACAATTAAGTGCATGAAAAAAAGTAAAGGGAAACCAGAAACTACTTCTGAAACCAAAACATACTGTTAGCTTTTCGCAGGATAGAAAAAATAACATAACTTTATAAATAAAATCTAGCAGCACAAGTAAACAAGGATATCTTTAATGTTAAAATCAATTGCAAGAACAGGTTCTATATCCACCTGCAAAGCATGGAAACAAGCATATTAGTTAAAGTATCATTTGAAAAATATAATGCAAAGTGCAACAAAAAGATGAATCCTGCACTTGACATAAATGGCATCCGAAATTACTTGAAGATAAAAGTGTCAAAATCACCTTTATAATCACTACAACACTTGCAAATGACCAATATACAAATCACTATTTAATTACATTCAATGCTATAGACAAATACATGGAAGACACCTACATGAGAAATTAATAGCAAATAAAAAATAATAATAGTACTTTTACCTCGTAAGAATTATGCAAAGTTTCTGGTTTCTTTCTCGGAATAAATATGGCAGGTGGCTTTAACCTGAAAAATAGAACAAAATAGTAATAAGTTTTCAGTTCATACAGAAATCTACCTAATGTATTTTCTTTTAACTAATCTTCGCAGGTATGAGACGTGATATTTTTAGTTTTATTTTATTTTACATCTGAACGAATTTTTTTATTTGAAAATAAGTCAAATGCTGAAACATTTATAAATAAGTGGTTTTGTAACCATTATGTAGGTATTCGTAACTAAGTCTTCAATGCAGCTGTTTCTTTTTCTTTTTTTAAATAAACTCAATCATGAAATATCGAATATACCATCATAGATAATTAACTATTTCTTTGTGGAATAGAAACGAACTTGTCATAAACAATTTGAAAAGTTACAAAGTAACGACCCAAGATACAGAAGATTCTCATCCGAAAGAAATCCCAAAACCAAAGAAGACCCCCCCACATTTCCCTCTCCCCAGATTGGTAGAAAATGCAGGGTCCCAATATCACCTTTCCTTCGCTTGCCCCTTTGCTTATAGATTCTGAGCTATAACATTATATGCTTCCGTAAGGAATGTAGCACTTATTAAGAATATGAAAGCTTTCCTATGAACAATCCTAATGGGACGCCCCTTTCAAAGAGAAAAAAGAGCTCCTATGCAATTGGCAAAAGAGCTCCAGTGGCTATGTACCAACATAAACTATGGACTTACAAAAACTCTCTCCAATTGGCACATATTAGAAAGAAGGTTATAATGAAAAAAAAAACAGACAAGCTTGTATAGAAAACTCCAAAAGAAGAAAAAAGAGGTTCCTAAAACAGCCTATAATGGCCTCTCAGCCCCTCGGAAAACTCTCTCCAATTGCAAGATATTGTGAATTCTTTATGGTCCAGAAAAAAACTAACTGCACTCAAAATTATTCGTTCAAGAAGAGAAAAAGAAAAAAGAAGACAACTTCAAACTCTAGGCCTGTGTATAATAACAAAATTATGAGATGCATTGAAAATGTACAAGCAAACGTATAGGTACTCAATATAACCAAATGATAGACAGCAAAAGATTCTTACACTAAACTTTCAGGCACATCCTTATTTGCAAATAATGGAGGAACTAAAATTATAGTATCCTCCTTGTCCACATCAACGACATTAACCTTCCCTGCATACAACACATGTATAATTACCCCATTAAATAAATTTAAAGCAAAATTTAGAGCAACCAAGATCACACTCTCATATGTATAATAATAGACATCAAACACAAAAATAACACCTAAACATGGCTCATGGATTTCTGTCCAATTCCCCTTCTTCCTTCGGGTAGCATCCGCATGAATAGCAACAACATGTTGGTAGTCCACCATGCCTTAAATATATTCGAATACAATTTAGAAAAGAGAACTAACAGATATCCAAATATGACTACAAAAGGGTAAATCATAAAACTTAGCACAAGATAGAAAGCATCAATCAAACCCTCAAAGTGATACGCTTCAGGTACGCGAGCAACCATGTCAAAATCGAGGTTTACTTCATCTTCTCTAGCTACTTCTTTTTCAACTTCCATGATTCCTTCAGTAGTATCACTTTTTGAATGACCTTTCATCTTATCAATTCATAAGTTAGTTATTTCATATGCTTCAAAATTTGGAAAAGAATGTACATATACGTACATATTTTCAAAAGAAAACAATTGCACGGACGAAGCTCCCCATATGTTGGATGTGAATATGGATCTTCAGGTCTAAAGCGAAGCTCCAACTTATTTGATTGAAGGCCGCGAACCTAAATCGCCACAAAGTGTAAAGGGGAAAAGTATAAATATCATAATAAAAAATACTGAAATAAATTGAACCGAATAATTTAAGGAAATAATGCAAATATAACTATCAATATATATCGGCTGTAAACAATTTAAGTTCACGAAATGATGCTCAAAACAATGCATAAAATTCAATGTTTAAAAGAAATACTACAGGCAAGCCCATAAACAAAAGACAAAATTCATAGTCTCGAAGAGATAATGTAGTTATCAGATCTTTCACTGTGGTGAAAAATTCCAATTATAAGAGATTAAACTTTTCATTGATACAACTGCAGAGTTTTTTGTTTTTTTAATGAAGAGAACTCTCATTGAGAAAAAATGAAAGAATACCAAACTATATAGAAAAAAAAAAAGAAGAGAAAATCCAAGCCAAGAGAACCCAGAAAAAAGACAACCAAGAAAATCAAATTACAAAAATGGGCTCCAATTCAATAGAATGAAAGATAAAAGATCCTCAGTGATGGAAGCCCAAAGAGAAGCATTGAACCTAGCGACAGTTCAAACAACCTCCCAAGAACTTTCCTTGTCATCACAGATTCTCCTATTTCTAACAACAGCAAGGTTATCTTATTATGGGAAGCCACCCACAGCTGCATTAACACCTTCGATAGATTGCATAAGAGATGTCCGTGGATGAATTTGTCTCCGAACTGGTCCACCCTTTGCAACAGAAGCAATGAATCAGCTCTCCATCTTCTTGTTCATTGCCCAACCACTATATTGATTCGATCCCTCGTCACCAAGAATTTCAACTGGTCCATTGTTCCTCCAGCATCATTAACCAACTGGTTTAGACTAATCTTGGTGGAGCATCCCTTCTTCGGCGCCAAAAAAGTCTTTTGGCTCAACATCAATCGTGCCATCATATGGACCACTAATGGACCACTTGGATTGAACGTAATGGCAGGATTTTCCAGGACAAAGAGAAAAGCATAGACTCTATCATTGAAACCATTCTCTTTTTTGCATTATCGTGGAGCAAAAGAAAAGCTCCCTTTTGTAATTATAGTCTCACGGCTCTCATGACTTCTTGGAAAAAAATTTTGTAACTCTCGGATGCATCTTTTGTAACACTTCATTCAATCAATGAATTGTTTCTTATCCAAAAAAACAAAAAAAAAACAACAGCAAGGTTAAAAAAATATCTATGGTTGGTCAACAAAATAAAAAAGAAAATCATAATAAAAGTATTTGGACTTAAAAGCCTGAGACATTTTTTTTAACGAGAAACAACGAAAATGAAGAAAAAAGTTTAAAGATACAAAACCCGAGAGAGAGTGAAAAAAAAGAGAAGTAAAAAGTTCTAAAGGAATACAACTTCCAGAATTACAAAGAAAAATAATGAAAAACAGAATCGCCTTAGAATATAATAATTAACCCATTAAAATGAAAACGATCAACCACTTCAATCTTCTGTGCAAAGAAAAACGCTGCAACACTCTTATATGTTGATTCTTTAACCAAGATTCTTCTACCTCACTATAATCATATAACTCACAAAATTATAGTCCCTGCAATCCAAAGAATCTTCTTCCAAGTCGACTAAAACTTTGTTCTATAATGAGTGACAGAACCTAATTCAAATTAAAAGCCACCGAAAGGGAAACAACAGAAGTGAATGTACTTTATATCATCTGTGACCAGTTTGTTAGTCCTTTGGTGTTGGGCCTGCAGTGGTGTGTTCTTTGTAGACTACGGGAGGAGGACCTTGAACATTTGTTGTGGAGATGCCAGTTTACCCAAAACCTATGGATTTGCTGGTTGAGTTTGTTTGGGTTGAGCTTGACTCATAGCAGAGGGTGTGGTGTGTTCTTTGATATGTTGGAGGAGGTGCTTTTGTGTTCTCCCTACAGGATAAGGGAAAATTTTTATGGCAACCTTGTTCTTTTTCGGCTATTTTGTGGAGGTATTCAGCTTGAGAGGAATAAAAAGATTTGTAGGGAGGACGAGAGATGATGTGGTGAGGTGTGGGAGGTTGTTAGATTCAATGACTCCTTGTGGGCTAGACCTTTTTATAAGTGTGATCTTAGTCTTATTCTTTGGGATTGGAGTCCATTTTTGTAGTTAGGTTTTAGACTCCTTTTGTTGGACTTATTTTTTCTATACCTCTATATATTCTTTCATTCTGCTCAATGAAAGTTCGATTTCTTACAAAAAGAATATATGGAAGCTATTGAGAATGATATCGACCCAGAGTTAGTCAACCACTCCAAAATATAACTCTTGTCAAAATTTTCTCAAAATAAAGGGTCTAAAAAACTTAAGATTAACATTCAAAGGAAGTTTTGAGTAGTTTGCAGAAAGAACACTCAAAAAGCATGAGAAGTGATCAGCCACATCTTCAATTTCCTCATCCGTAGAGTTAATACTATCTACTAGATTTTGTTGAGATTCACCTCAAAAAGGTTATCAAGTTTCAGTTTATTGAGGGATGAAAATAACAAACACAATCTACAAATTGGAAATGGTTGATCATGAGATTGCTATTACCAATTTTTTTTATAAGAAACATGAATTCATTCCATAGAAAGTATGAAATTACAGAAGGGGAAAGGCCCCAAGCCAAAGGAAGTAACAAAAATCCATTTCATGTGGCTATAATAGAAGGTCATAATTACAAAGAGGTGAAGCTAATTTGCACCAAGAGAGTAGTGACGGTACGAGATTCAAAAAAGAAAACTATCAAAACAGTGTTCCTTATCTTTGAAGATACGATGGTTGCGCTCGTTCCAAATGGTCCAAAGGAAAGCCCGAGTAAAGTTAAGCCAAAAAATTTTCTTCTCACGTCTAAATGGGTGGCCTTCAAAGGTAATGGCAATAAGGTTGTGGGTGTCATCTGGTAGAACAATGGCCCAGCCAAAAATATTACAAATCTTTGACCAATATGTGGAGGCAAAGGGGCAAGTGATGAATAGGTGCCTTTGAGTTTCAGGCCCTTTTGTACAGATAGTGCAGCAATTAGGAGATATGTAAAGCCATGGGGTTTTCCTCTAGAGCTTGTCTTTGGGATTAATGGCTTGGTGGCATTTTGGATATTAACCCTTTCGAATGATATTAAAAACAAAGATATCATCCTCTTTTCCATTAGAAACGAGGTCGAAGGTTAGGGACTTAGGAATTGTTCATTTCGTCCGGAGAGGTTTATGGGGTCAAATAGAGGGTTAAGCTGGCCCATTTGGAAATCTCTAGAGATGCCTTCTAATCCCCAAGCTCCATGAGCTTTGTTTCGAGTTCCAGCAGGCCTTCACAATGGCTTCCTTCTTCATTGGGAGCGCATATATGGAAGGATATTTAAGCATAAGAAGAGATTCGCAAATCCACAAGTCTTTCCAAAAGAGGGTGTATTCTCCATTATTCACGTTGCTAGATTTATGGCTGTAGATAAGGTCTTGGTAATTCATGATATAACGCCAGGGTCCATGGGATGAATACAAGGATTTACAGCCTGCTTTTTGGTCACAATGAGAAGTGCCATACTTTGCAACAATGACTCTCCTTCATAAAGCCTCTTCTTCAAAAGCAAAACGCCATATCCACTTGGCAAATAGGGATTGATGATTTTTGTGCCTTAAACCATACAATCCAAGCCCACCATAGTCGATTGGGAATTGAACCTTGTCCCACTTGAGGAGATGATAACTCAAATTGTCACAGCCCCCCTCCATAGAAAATCTCTATAAAGTCTCTCTATGGATTTGATGATTTTTGTAGGCATGGGAACGAGGGAAAGGTAGTACGTAGGAAGTGATAGGGTGACATGAATAAGAGTGAGCCTTCTCCCCTTGGAGATGTTTGTGTTACCCCCACCTACGGTAACAGTGAAGCCTTGTTTCCACTTTCTCTACGTTAGGTGCTCAAAAATCCTTGGTTTGATGGTTGTTGCTTAGGAGCAACCCTAAATAAAAGGCTTGCACATCTGTGTGATCTAGCGAGCATAGCAACAGAAGAAGGGTCCACACTAATACCCAAGAACTTCGATTTGTTGGGGTTGATATTGAGGCTCGAGGTTTCTTTGCAAACCGTAATGATGTGGAAGAGGTGGTTCAAATAATGCTTTTCATGAGATGAAAAATGTATAGTCACAGCAAATTAAAGGTGAGTAATTGGCTAGTAAATAACTTCAACCCCTTAATCAAGCCTTTGAATGCCAAATGGGAAAACATTCTACTCAATCAATCAACCATGAGTATAAAGAGGAAAGGGGAAAGTGAATCCCTTTGGCAAACGATGCTAGAATCAAGAATCTTCCCCTAGGCTTTCCATTAAGAATAATAGAGAGATTGGCCGTTGAGATGCATCCATAAATCCACCCTCTCCATCGATTTCCAAATCCCTTGGCCAGAAGAATTGCATCAATTAAGTCCCAAACAACCTTATCAAAGGCATTTTCAATGTAGCTTGATTACCACCTCTTATATCTTTTTCCTCTTCCATTCATCAATAAGCTCATTAGCAACTAGGTAAGCATCGAGAATTTGACGGCCGACAACAAAAACAGATTGGTAGTCAGGGATAGTCTAAGAAGCACAGACATAGTCACATGACATGGACACGGACGCAATACGACACGGCGATACGCCAATTTCTAAAATAGTAGGACACGGACACGTTAGGGATACGTGTTTATTTATTTATTTTTTAGATATATGTGTTTATATGCATCTATTTATTACTTCATA
>JAOANK020000012.1:1705930-1716651 GCA_026257165.2 Telfairia occidentalis
TCTAACCTTAAAGGATGTACAATTACTATTAAGGACAAATACATAATAACACATATATATATACATATCATAACAAAGCGCAATTCTCATAATAGTATTTGCAAACATAAGGCGAAGTTTGTTACAAAAGGCTTCCACCAAACTCCAAGTATAGATTCTAAGAAAATGCTTAGTTTAGTAGTGAAATCATCCATAATTCAAATAATACTTGCTCTTGCAGTAGTAAAAGACTACGTAATTAGACAGCTTAATATAAACAATGCCTTATTTTATGTACATCTTCCTGATGTTGTATACATGATGCAACCAGAAGGTTTTGTAGACAACAAGAAACCTACCCATGTTTGCAAATTGAACAAGGCCTCATACAGGTTGAAACAAGCCCCAAGAGCTTGGTTTGAGAGGTTGAAAATAATACTACTAAGCTGAAAATTTCTAAATTTAAGAGCTGACAATTCTTTCTTTTATTTTGTTACCGACAAGGTGAAAATTTACATTTTAGTTTATGTGGATGATATTCTTGTGACAGGAGACAACTTAGTATACATAAACAAGTTTGCTAAAGCCTTGAATCAAGTATAGAGACAAGGATGGACTTCACCTCAACCAATCCAAATACATTGGAGATCAACTTGAGAGGCTAGAATTATCGCATTCAAAGCCTTGTCCAACTCCAACAGTGACAGAAAAACATTTAACAGCAAATGATGAGGAGATTATGAATCCAATCATATATAGAAGTGCAATAGGGCCTTTACAGGACTTGACCGATGTAAGATCTGAGATTGTCTTTATCATCAATCATTTAAGCCAATTCTTACATAATCCAACCTCATCACGTTGGCAGGCTGTGAAACGAGTATTAAGATACCTCAAAGGAACTCAATTTGATGGACTTTATAATCCAAAGTCTGAAGATCTCTCCATAATTGTCTTTTCAAATGCAGATTGGGTATGGAGTCTTGATGATCGAAGGTCAATTGCAGCTCTTGCGTATTCCTTGGTGAATCAATGGTATCTTGGTTCTCAAAAGAAGGGGAAAAAAACACGTGGTAGCACAATCAAGCATTGAATTAGAATATCGATCTCTTTCACATACAACAGCAGAAATAGTTTGGATTCAATCCCTTCTAAATGAAATTGGCTGCAACAACTCAACAACTCCTATCATCTAGTGTGATAACACCAATACACTTTCGTTGGCAACCAATTCAGTGTTCCACTCGCGCAGCAAACATGTGGAGTTAGACATGCATTTTGTCCAAAGACTCCAAACAAAGTCCTTGCAAACCAACAAGATGTGTGGTATATTCCCTCAAACAAACAACTTACGTATGGACTCACCAAGCCACTTTCTACCTCAAAGTTTAGTGAACTTAAACAACGCAAACTTCAAGTATTGCCCACATCCTTTCGTTTGAGGAAACATGTTAGAACAATTCGTTAAAGCTGAGGGAAAACATGGTCATTTTATGTATGAGTTTCTGTATGATGTAAGTGACATTGTTTTGTTTAGGATGGATAATTATGAACCGTTGGTCTGTATTATTTTATTGTTTAAATATTATCCTACTGATGTTTTTCCAGCCACTTTGCTTTGTAATTGTATATTAACAAGGTTGTCTCCTTCAATGTAAATCATGAAGCTCGACACTCGAACTTTCTTTCCCGAATCTCTAAAACTCTTTTGGCCTGCAATATTTGTAAAATCTAGGGCAAGAATCTGCAAGGCTTTGCTTCCCAACTAAATATCTGGGGCTTACACTGGTCTAACCAAAAGTGTTGAGTTATCATAAAAAAGCGGCAGCGTAAAGCAGGAAAGATTATTACTGCTAAATACAGTTCATACTAATAATATTTCATATTTCTGATATTAGACTGAATACACAACATCTTACAGCTGCATCTCACAAAAGCTTAGTATCTCAATAAATATAAACTAAACTGCAGCTTCGTTTTCTAATCTCTGCCACAATATTAACCTGTGGAAACCAAAACAAACTACACAATTTCTTTCTTTTTTTTTTGCTATCTTCCCCTCCTACCAAACCTCTTACCTTTCCTTCTGTATGCATTTCTTAGTGGTTCATGGTGTTATTGATTCAAACTGTGTTGTTCCGACATAACTTCCCCAAACCGAACAAACCACCGTGCATCTGAAGAATTCACATCCGACTTCTGCTGCTCATCCTGCCCCCTAACAATTTGATTCTGGCCCTTATCAATCACGAACTGTGCATAATCTAACGTTTTAGTGGGGAATGAAGTTTGTTTCATGGTAGCTGGCAGTGGTTGGAGGGAGATCAATACTCGTGCCACTTCGTGCATGGTTGGCCGTTCGGAGGGATTGTGTTTTGTGCAGAGGAGGGCAAGCTGGAACGTTTTTCGGACATGCGCCAAATCCATACAGGTGACCGAAACCTCGGGATCAACAGCCTCCATGACGGTATTGTCATCGGTCTTTGACAATATCTGGCAGTTCATAAATGAGATAAGATTTCAGAACAAATATTCAAGCAAAGCATGAAACATGAAATGGATGTTAGAAGTGATTTGATATGAACAAACCAGTTGATGCAAATTGGATTCATTATCCACAGCTTTCTTCCCAGTTAGTAGTTCCAGAAGAACAATGCCAAAGCTATAAACATCGGACTTCTCGTTGAGCCGAGAGGTCCGAGCATACTCTGGATCAATATAGCCAATGGTTCCAAGCACATAAGTTGACGCATGCGTTTTGGCCGTTGGAATACATTTGGCAATCCCAAAATCAGAAAGATGAGCCTCAAAATTCTCATCCAGTAGAATATTTGAAGACTTCACGTCCCGGTGTATGATTCGTGGGTTGCAATCATGGTGAAGATATGCAAGCCCTTGCGCCGCTCCGACCGCGATCTTCAGACGGGCTTCCCAATCCAGTTTAACCTTCTTACCTGGTCCTATTGAATAGCGAAGAAAACATCATCATCAATACGAGACTGTTAAAGTAAGCTTTTCAATCGAAAAAATAAATTCTTTCAGCTAAACACAATCAATTACCATGAAGCAGATCCCAGAGAGAACCATTTTCCATGTAGTCATAGAAGAGGAGATTCCCACAGGGAGATAATGAATAACCATGAAGGCTAACAAGATTTCTATGTCTGATACTACCAACGGTTTCGAGTTCAGTCTCAAACTCCCGTAAATTGTGTGCATAGTGATTGTAAAGTCGCTTAATTGCAATAGGTCGGGAATTCTTCAGTACACATTTGTACACAGTGCTCGAAGCTCCGTAACCGATAATGTACTTCTCGCTTAGATGCTCGGTGTTTCGCATAATGTCATCAAAGGTGTGAATAGCCATATCCATGTGAAGAACCACAAGATTAGGGGGACCTGTATTAAAAGCATGATAGGACCATCATCAAACAAATAAGAATTACTCAGAAAAATAAGCGAAATATTGAAACAATACTAGCCTTGCCCGGTCTTGCTAGAACCTTTCGTCAATTGCTTCGATGGGTTAGACTTGTACACCGCAATTATTACCATTGACAACAATATAACAAAGCCAAACGTCATACAAACAACCGCTGTCCGAGACAACATGGCTGCAAAATACATTGACTCAGTGAGCATAAACCATTTATGATGTCAAGTTATATAAGATTATGCCATCGTGGTTTTGCCGAGTACCTCGAGATTTTTGCATATAAGGCCCACAGATCGATCCCAGCCAGTTTCCACACAGCAGCGGATTCCCAATAAAGCTGATGAAAAATCATTGATCATCAAATAAAGAAAACATTTACAACATGGACTTTGAAAAACATACGACGTTTGAATTGAACAAAGCTCTTTTTCATTACCTATCGGGTTCGAATCGAGAGAAATTTTTCATGGGAGGTAAGATTCCAGACAAGTTGTTGTATGACAAGTTCCTGAATAAGTACAAGAACCATGAATTGAGAAAACAAACATAGGTAATATAATCTTGATGAAGAATAAAACAGAACTTACAAATTGGCAAGACTAAAACAATTTGTCAGCTGATCAGGTATCTTCCCTTGGAAATGGTTGTTGTTCAATATTCTGTGAATGGCAATGAAATAAAAAAAAAAAGAAATCTAAGGAAGTTAAAGTGAAAGGAAAAAACATCGCAAGAGTACCAAGAAACATACAGGGAGATAATATTTTGCAGTTGACCCAACTCCATGGGTATGCTACCAGACAAGTTGTTGAATGACATATCACTATCAAAACAGGGAAGAAAAGAAGCTTAAAAGACGAATTTCATAAGATTATCATATGCTCGAAACGGACTTTGAACCAAAATCCTTACATAGTCTGAACGCTTCGAAGATTCCCAAATTCTGCTGGCAACGGCCCAACAAGTCGATTGCCGCTCAAATTGCTGCAAGTACAATTTTATATCAAAAACAGAATATACAACTCTATGAATAATTCAGATGAGAGAGACATTACAGGCTAAGAAGGTGCTCCAAATCGCCAATTGAGGCAGGAACAGGACCTGAAAAGTAATTGCGAGATAGATCCCTGGATTTGAAATAAAAAAATTTAAGCCAACTGAAAAGATGGTCACTATGCAAAAAACACTGAGCAAGATACGATCATTTTAAAGTAAACTTACAGGGTATCAAGGTTGATTATACGTCCCAGCTCAACAGGAATCCTACCTTTGAAGTTGTTTGCTGAAAGATTCCTGTTACCAAACAGATTTATATGATGAACTCTTCCCTCATATTAGTTTTATAAGACCGACAGACGAAATCGTGAATTGAAACACTTACAAATAGGTCAAGCTCTCAAGATCTTGAAAACCCAAAGGGATTGATCCATTAAGACGATTTCCGTGCACATTGCTGTCAAGAACAAAAATTGAATCAAAATAAATAAATATAATGTATGGAAACTTATAGAATGGGAATGAGAAGCTGCAACTATCTTACAATTGATTCAATGCAGTGCAAGAGCTGATGTTGAGAGGGATGGGTCCTTCAAGGTAATTATTAGCAAGATTCCTGGATAGTAGAATAGAAATCTCATCACAAATTTATGCAGGAAGGAACCACAAGTTTTGACATCAAAAGTTTGAAAAATTATAATGCATACGAAAAACACTTATAGACATAAGAGACAAGGAACAATCAGAAATTAAAAAATGTAACTCACAATTCGAACAACTGATCCAGTTTTCCAAGTTCGGAAGGAATTGTACCAACTAGCAGGTTGTCATTTAATTGCCTACAAGAAAATTAAATTTAGTTACTACCAATATGGAATGAGTAAAAGCTTTAGAATTAAAAGCAATACAAACATACAAGTAGCTAAGCTTTGACATATTTCCCAACTCGGGAGGAATTCTTCCTGTCAACTTGTTTCCATGCAGGTACCTAACCCGAGAGGATAGACCGTGAGGCACCAATCGAAAAATCTCAGAACACTCATACTTTAGTCTGATTTTGAGAGCAAAACTCACAATTTTCCGGTGTAGGACAAGTTACCAAGTATTGGTGGTACTGGCCCTTCAAGCTCATTCTCACTCAAATCCCTGTTCCAAAGTAGATATATTAGCAATACAACGACACAATGTGCTAAGAATTTCTCATGTTCATCACCAAATCCATAAGACTAAAAGTATATTTCGAACTTCACTTACAGGACAGCAAGGGCTTGCATCAATCCAATGACATCAGGAATCTTACCGGTCAGCCTATTTCCCTGTAGAGACCTATACGAAGGAGAATAAAAAACGATTAAAACTGCAGAAGCAACCAGAGAAGTCAATTCAAGGAAAGAGTAAAAACTCGAACTATGGAGTTTTAATGACCAAATTCACACAAGTTTTCAAAGAAATCTTACAAAGTAGCCACTTGTAGAAATCCAATGTTATATGGAATCTCCCCCGAGATCTGATTGTAGGATATATCCCTGAGATAAATAAGAAACGCCAACAAAGATAAAACAACTGATTATAATGAAGAAACAATGAAACATACAACACAGAAAAATTAGTAGAAAGCATACAGAATTTCAAAACTTGTACAGTTCCCTATGCTATCCGGTATCGTGCCAGTCAGATTGTTGCCCCTTACATCACTAAGCATAAGATAAGCAACATCAAAGCACAATAGTTAAATAACTAAATTCGCAATAACCCTCCAGGTGAAAGAGAATGATTATAATTCACACTTACAAGTACCACAAGCCAGTCAACTGACACATATCAGAGGATAATGAGCCCGTCAAAAAGTTCCCTCGTAATCCACTGACAACAATTTGAAAAAATAATAGTTAAACTGCTAGTGGAAGGTTCATCCTAGTCTAAACGTAGAAGAAACTTGAGTGAAGGAGGGATACTTACAGATATTGCAGTACTTCATTCCAATAGATTAATCTAGGAATCTCCCCAGTAAGCTGATTACGCGCAAGATCACTGCAAACAGGTGATCACAAAATAAGAAGACTAGAGAAACCCGAAAGGATAATCAAAACAGTAGATTGATTATTCCCACAGAACTGCATCCTACTATTAAATGCCTTGATACAATACAAGAGTCTGGTTACACCGTAACAAAACTCATATGACATTCTCAAGTCAAATAACAAAGAGAGGAAATTACAGAGTTTTCAGATTAGGAATCTGAGTAAGGGTCGAAGGAATCGGACCGGTCAACTGATTGTTCTTCAGATTTCTGCAATGGGGGGAAATAATAGATTCAACATCCAGAAAGCTATAACTAACAAATGTGGACGGCAAAATAGACATCTAAATGAAAAACGCTGAATCAACATCAAGTTAAAACGTACAAAAACTCGAGCTGCTTCAGCTTCGATACCGTGAAGGGGATGTCTCCATAAAGGAAATTATCAGATAAGTCCCTACGTATCAAGAGAACCCGAGTAAAGCCTGTGAATATGCCACTTTCAACTAACTAAAAAAACTTGAATATGGAAAGCCATTAAAGAGAGAAATCTTACAGATGGACTAGAAGACCACAGTTACCAATCTCATCTGGGATTTGGCCAGTCAGTTTATTCCCTTGAAAGTCTCTGCCATAACAAAATAGCCAACAATGAACACCAAAACAAACGAAGAGAGTAGCATAGGAAACTGATAAACCGTACATTGACTGTAAATATCTTAAATCTCCAATGGCGGGTGAAATCTCCCCTCCCAGATTCAAGTTCGACAAGTTCCTTCAAACCCAAAAACGAACACGAAAACAAGAAATAACCCATCAAAGAAAAAATAACAAAAATCGTAATATGAACAGTAAATCAAAGTGGATGAAGATGAAAACTCACAGAGCAGCAACAGAAAGGCTAACATTATCGCAGAAAACCCCACGCCATGAACAGAAATCGTTGTCATGATCATCATCCCAGTCCAGCAATACATTAACCACATTGCTGAACGAGGCCTTGATCGACATAAGCGCTTGTCCTGTAGAAAAAAGGCAAAACCCAGATTCGCATCAGATACCAAAAAGAAGTAAATAAAATATTCATAAAGTCAAATACAAACAGAATCATCAAGATAAACAATAGAATAATAAAAAGATAAAATAACAAAAAAGGTGAGAGAACCCCAAAAGAAATGGAAACAAACAAAGAAGAGAAATAAATAGCAAGTGTTTGAAAATCCACGTAAAGAGGCTACAGTATTTTGTGTGTATGGTCCGCTAAAAAAAATAGAAAAGAAGTCGAAATCTCCAAAAGCAGAAATAGGGGAAAACAAAAAGAAGGCCCCAAAACCAAAATGCCATTGGAAAACAGAAGGCAAACACAGAGACAGCAAGAAAAAAGGGGAAAGAGAAAGACCTTCATCGTGGGGCAGAGAAATAGAGGAACAGTGAAACAACGAAATAGAGAAAAAAAGGAAGAAAAGGAGTTTGCGGCATTGAAGGAGGAAGAAGATCCCCTTCATCTCTCCAAAACCAGAAGCTGCAGAAGGCGAAGTCAGCGTGAAAAAGGAGAGTAAATGAAACAGAGAGAAATGGAAGAGGAGGGTTTTTATGTTTTTTGTTTTTCTGTATTTTGATTTCTGGTGTGACGAAGAAGAAGAAGAAGAAGAAGAAGAAGAAGAAGGGCTGGGAGAGAAATTTATGAGAGACACAGAAAAGAGCTTCATTACATTAGCTGTAGAGAGTGAGTTTTTATGTGTAGTGTAAGGCAGAGAGCAGAAAACTAAACGGCGGTGAAGAGACAGAGAGAGAGAAAGAAAGGCCGTCATTCGTACTACCATTTCCCCAAGTGATTTGTGTGTAAATATTTTCAGACATCCCTTCACCCACGCGCTTCCACTCCCGAGCGTGTAGCGCGTCGATTCATTGTACTTTCTAACTCTTATTCACCAAAATTGTGTTTGGCAGAACTTTTAAATTATATATTAATAAAAAATTATTTCTTTTTTAAATTAAAATATTTAGTTCAAATTTTATAAAAGTATTTTTAACTAACAAAAATGCTAATTAAAATTTTAATAAAAAAAAAGTTCGAAAATATATAAAAACATATAAATTTCATTTAAATTTTTTTTAATTAAGTATTTAATTAATTTTCTTTCAAAAATATTTATATAATAAATATTTTACTTTAAAAAATTAAAAAAATTATATCAAACATGGACTTATGATGTATTTGACATAATTTTAGAAAAAAATATTTTTTAAATTAAAAAAAATTATGGACATTTTTAAAAAATTAACAATTTAAAATGTATTTAGTATGATTTTTTGAATAATTTAAATAATCAAAATTATTTTTTTAAAAAAATCATAACAAATAATTTAAAAGTTATTTTTGAAGAAACATAAAAAAGATAAATTATTCAAAAATAACTTTTAAATTAATCTAATTTTTTTAAAATGCATTTTATTTGATAAGATTTTTTTATAAAACACTCTTGATTTTCTAAAATTATGCAAAAAAAAACTATATTAAACACATTTTAAATTATCAATAATTTCAAAAGTACTAATAGAAAAAATAATTTTTTTTCAAAATTATTTTAAACACACCCTATGATTTTTGGGAAAAAAAAAGTTTCCAACAAAAACATTTTTTTACTGATGTTTTTAACCCACTCTACCTTTTAAATTTTTTAATAACTAAAAGAAGTTCGAAAAGTTTTTAAAATAGGTAAAAAGTATTTTAAGTATTTCTCGATAAGATGCTCTCTCAATTTTTATTTTTTTTTTAATTCAACAATATGTCAAAATTAGAATTCTAACTTACAATTTTTTTAATTGAATAGTTATATTTTAACCAGTTGAAATATATTCATATTGACAACTTGGGTACAAAGTTAATAATATAGATCAATTCTTATCAAAAAAGAAAAAATCATATAAATCAATTGATGATTTGTAAACACTATAGTGACCAAATTAATCAAGATTCAAACCATACAAAAATAAAATTGAAACTTTTAAAATTATATAGATCAAATTAGAATTATAATATTGTTAAAATTTTTCAATTAGATCTTTTGTTAAAATTTGTTGAGCCAGAGTTGATTGATCATTGAACTATTTTTTTATTAGAATATTAGGGTACATAAACATGTCACTCAAGGGTTATTAACCTCAACTTGTTTTTCTTCCAAATTCAACATACTCATCAAGGAGATCCATTTTTTCTAGCCAACTTGAACATATCTCAACTGGTTAAATCCCCATGTCGTTGAACTAAAAAAAATCCACTTTTTCCATATTTAAAAGATGTTTAATAGAAAATTATGAATTTAAATCTAACAGGATCATCATTCATTCAATTTCAACACATCTTTAAATCAAAATATGATTGAAAGTTTTGGACAATAGAGGTAAATTAAACCTTTTAAATCATGGAAATGTAATTAAAAAATGGAATCAACTCAAGCTCCGTTGCCAAATTAAGCATAGGTTAAGGTATATATTCTCGACTCAAATATCAAAGATTCAAATCCTCACTCCTACATATTGTTGAACTAAAAAAAAAAATTGAGCTTCCGTTTATCTCAAGCTCTATTTTATATGAAATTCTAATTTGGCAACGAGCTCACATATGCATCAAAAGAGTTTGGTTAAAAAACACTTTTAGTCCCTATACTTTTACTAAAGTAAAGATTTAGTTTCTAAACTTTAATTTGTAACAATTTATCTTTATACTTTCAATTCTAACATTTTAATCTCTATTGTAAAAAATACTGTTAAAATTTAATGGAATTTTTTTTATATGTAAACCGATAAATTGATTAGGAATCAAATATATTTGTAATTTATAAGCACTAAATTGTTACATGATAAAAATAGACACTTTATTTTGATGAAGATTTTTACGATATCGACTAAATTGCTACAAATTTGAAAGTACAAAAATTAAATTATTACATATTAAAGCTTAGAAACTAAATTATTACCAATTTAAAAATATAGAGACTAAATCACTACCAAACAAAGTCTAAGGACAAAATCATTATTTAACTGAAAATTAACAAACACCACAACCATATTAATTAAATATTTTTTTAACCAAATCTCAACAATAGAAGTTTAGATCCACAATGGTATTATCATGAGCTTGAAAGTTGGGTTGTTGTTGTTGTTATTATTTCAAATACATGGTAAGGATTTATACTCAATGTCTTGAAGAAAGTTGTAACGACCCGACTTTCTAAGACTCAATTTCCTAGAATCGTTACAATCATGCATGCATAAAGCGTTCAAATGACT
>JAOANK020000013.1:0-18947 GCA_026257165.2 Telfairia occidentalis
ATTATAAATCATATTTATAATTAACTATATACTATAATATATCATTATACATTATACCCTATATTAATCACATGAATATAATTAATACCTTTAATTCCCTCGAATAATTTTAATTAAATGAATAATTTGTATATAAAGTTTACAAACTACGAAACTCACGAGATTTAGGGCATCAACCCCAACAGTAGTATATGCTATCATCAACCCACTGGCGTATAAATCTCACAACTTGCCTATTTAAGAGTTCTCAATCGTCATCGGACATAGTTTCCAGCTTACTCGACTCTCTCTTAATCGGAGCATGGAGTTTTTTTTGCAATAAAGTAAGTCTTCAATTTTTTTCCTTCCATAGTTGCCAATTTGTTTCATTCAAACTGACCATCCGACTTGTGTTAACTTCCATGACGATACACTAAAAAGAATTAACCCACCAACTGAACCAGCAAAATCAACTCCAACTTAGTTGACTTCCCTGCCTGATAATCCAGTGCTCTAATACCACTTGTTGGGATTTTTTATGTGTAGTCGATCTGTTTAAAATAAAAAAATATAGAACACAAGTGCAAGAGGACAAATAATAACACTAAGATTTACATGGAAACCCTTCGATGTGAAGGGAAAAACTACGGGACATCTTTGAAAATATTCCACTATAAATAATGGGTTACAAAGTTTTCTTCCCTAGTTACAACCAGAGGATACAACAACCATCAGCAAAACTAATTGGTACATCAAATTTTCATCATCTACAAAAGATGAAATATAGAAGCAATGAGAGATCTCACCGGCGTAGACGACTCAGAGAAACCCAATAGAAAGAGAAACGGACCAATTGGACAATAAACCGACAAAGAAACGACCTTTCTTCCTCCTTCCTTTCTCACGAACTCTTTCTCTTACTTCCTCTGCTTTTTCTTTTTCTTTTTTTCATGCTCTGCCTCTCGCTACTGTAGTTGAAGGAACCCAAAATTAGAGTTTTTTTTAAAAAAAAACTATTTGTTTCTCACCAAACTAGTTTGGTGAACAAGTTAAAAAATTAAACCTTTTTTTTATTAATTAAATGGTCCCAGGGGCCTTTTGATTTGGGCCAATAGTCGGGACCCATCACCTTGACATCTCTATTAACCTTCAGTTTCTAGCATAAGGTTTCTTCGTGAATATGTATTTTTGCTAATTTTGTAAGGGTCATGAGTTAGAGTATGAGCTAAGCTTCTTAGGTTTAGCTCTAAGATGAATCACTTTTCTTTGCGGCGGTAGCTTTGTTTAATCAGTTTCTTTATTAAATAGTACTATTTGCTCAGCTTTAGCTCGCATTATCATGTGTAATATCCATTCCAACTCCATTTGAGTAGTGGGTATACAAGCTACTTTCAATACTGGAATGAGTTGTTTCGCTTATTACATTGAGTTAATGCTATGTTGGGGTTGATGTCCTAAACTTCATGGTCATGTAATTTATATATTCAAATTATTTATTTAATAAAATAAGAGTTATTTTATTCGACATTTAGTGTGCATAAACTCAATCCAATAAACTAAGATCTAAGATTATTTTATGAAAACTTTAAATATGTATGTGGAGACATACAAGTGGATCATATTTAAGGAATAACCTAAATGGTTTGTAGTATACTGATAAAATTGGTAACACTACGGATGCGGCCTACTTTGTGATTGTAACAAGTGTTGTAAAGTGTCACAAACGTTTCGATCCTGATGTTCATGTGAAGACATTGAGTGAGAGTATCTTATATATGTGAGACATGTATAAGATTGGACCGAGAAAGTGATTTGTCTCTCAATATAACACCGTTGCTGAAAGAGACTTACACTTCACTAGGATGATCATAGGTAACTCGATCTTAATCCTGAGTCAATTGTGAACTCCTGTCTGTAAAAGTAATCCTTTGATTAGTACGGGTAAGAGTGGCCAGGTATGCCGACTCAATAAGCCTACCTTTTTAAGGATTCGTCTGGGTAGGGAGCTGGGAACTCAACTGTACAAAATTGGAATTCACACATTCTGAATTGCTCCCTTAAGAGCTGATACTGAGACTTGAATAATGAGGCACCTCACCTTCTCACTGGCTAAAGAGGGGTCTAGCTCATAGTTGAACTATGACTATATTATTCATTAGTTGTATCGCTGGTGCTTAAGAAGTTAGTGGTAGCACAGAGGTAGAACGGTAATTTGACCCAACTGTGATTACAAGCAATTGTGAAAGGTCGACTTACTGTTGATTGATTAAATCCATGGACACATAAATATATCTACAGTGCGAAGAGTGCAGCTGTAGGTCTTTAGTGGGGTGACCGACAATTAATGAATGTTGATTAAATTAATTAAAGAGTTTAATTAGTTAATCTCGTATTATTGTCAGCAATATTGGTTTAACTTGAAGTGTTCATATTAATTTAAGGGAATTAATTGTATGAGATACAATAGTGTAATGTGCATTAATACATTCTAATCTAAAATTAATTATGTATGAGATACATAATTAAACTTTATAGTATGAGAGAATAATATTTGAATAGAATTAGTGACTACCTTTGGAAACAAGTTCATAAAGGCAAGTTCAAAAACATACCTTTGGAATATCGCAAAGGCAGCATATCATTGGAACTCCACATGATCTTCCGAACTATCCTCGATCTACTACGCATTGGTGTGTGGACACCTTTGGTATAATTTAAAAGAAAATTAATTTTCTTTATTAGTGACTACTCAGAGGAGAGAGAGAGAGAATACTCAAAGTTACTTAGGATTTGACCATAAGTTTTCTTATATAAGGCCAAAACCCCTAAACAATTTTAAAATTCTCTAATTTAATTTAATTATGAAAAATTAAAATTATATTTAATTTTCATAATTAATTATTTAGCCCCCATCACATGAGTTTGAGTTCATAAACCCCTCCATGGACCCTCTCCATTAAATTTTTAAAAACTCAATTGGCTCATTTTCTATGTAATTGAGCCTAAAGCCGATCCAATTATCCAATTGGTCTTCCAAATTTCAATTAGCACTATTTTTAATTAATTAATAATAAAAGTAATTTATTATTAATAGCCAAATTAAATAATCTAATTAAAAATAAATAATACCGATTTTTTAATTTTTTTTCCCAACTAAGTGTTGGTTGCAGAGGTAACGAGCTAGCAATGGAAACTTATAGACCTACAACTTTGAGCTCTAATGGTCAAGATTAGTTAGTCAAACTCTTCAATTAACTAACCTTATAACTAACTGCAAGGTGACTCCACTATAGACCTGAGATTGCACTCTCGTATTGTACATGAGTTATGTCCACGATATAACCATAACAGCTCATCTGATCCTTCACAAAGTGACTCATAGTTCTAACTGGGTGATGTTACCATTTTGCCCTTGGCCCCACCTCTTACTTCTTAAGTATCATTAGTTCTCTAATGGATAGCTTTTTGTGAATCTCATCATGGAAAAATCCTTCTTGGGGTATCAAAAAGGTGGGTACCATGTTATCCAAATCCTGAACCAAACACATTAAAGGAATCACTTATATACACACTCAATACGGTGAAGTGCACACTTTGTACTTTCCATTATTGAGTAACTGTGAATTCTATCTCGTGTAGGAATATTTTTAACTCCCCAATTGAATGTGTTCCCAAGACACTAGGTTTATTGAGCAAACAAATAAGTTACTCTCACAACGCTACTGAAAGAACACACTAGCATAGGCAGAAGTTCATAACACACTCGCATAGGCAGAAGTTCATAACACACTCAAGATTCAGATCAAATGATCTATGATCATTCTAGTGACGTGTTTGCATTTCCTTTAAAGGTCTTACAAGAAAGGTGCACAATATACTGTGGTCCAGCCTTATGCAATCCCATTGCTTATGATACCTCCACTTACATGTCACGACATAAACGATTTGGATAAGACCATTTGTAATAGTTACGAAGTGGACCGTATTATCAGTGTACTAGCATAATGTCCCCAACCTTATCCATATACTGTAGACCATTTAAGTCATAACTCTTAAACTTGATCCTCTTGTATGTCTGATACATACCAAGTTAAGAACACATCTGATGGCTAAGAAGCAATTAGACATTGAGTGTCGCTAAATTTGACACGTTGCACAAATAGTATTTAAGTCTATCTTATTTACATCATTATATTTTATATGACATCACAAGCTTGAGCCATAAATCCCAACAACAAAACCATGACAATCAGAAAGAACATGAGTTTTCACACTTCCCGAAGCTCTTGTGGGGTTAAAAATTTCAACTAAGCTGCTGAAACACGACCAAAATGCGAGAATGTCACAAATATAAAAATTAGTGGACGGTTTATTCAAATGTAAGGAAGACAAATCAAAGTAGAGGCTGCAACTTTTAGTACTTGAAGTTGATCCAAAACGTACCGTCCATCTAGGCTATGACCAACACCAATCAACTCTTGAGATTGTAGTCCAACACAAAACAAATTTATGGAAGAAAATGAGACAAAATACACATATTTGGCAAACAAATACATGATTCAAAGTGAGATTAGAAATATAATTAAAGTTAGAAAGAGATAAACAAGATGTAACAATAAAACTAATGCCTAGTAAAGGCATAGAAGTGCTATTAGTAGTCAAAACTGATACAGAAGAAGTGGAAGATAGGAAAACCAACGATGATAAATTAGGTGACATATGATTAAATGCTCACTAATCTAAGATCCATAACGAAGATAAATAGTTAGTGGATGACAAACAAAGGTCAAATGAGGTATGCATGGCATATGATAGGATTCAACAACAAAATTTTTAACCCCAAGAAAATAAGGACTCAATGCCATAATCCCCAATCCCTCGTAAAGTAACCTAATATTCACCGCCTAGTCCTAGCTGTAATCTCGAATGCTCTGTCAAGTGAATAAAAATCCACTCCCAAAGTCCACCAACTAAATCTACCTTATTTTTTCTTTTCTACTTACTGCCAAAATCCATCATACCATGTTCATTGTAATCGGTTCTGCCAAATAACATCCAAAGTAATTATATAGGAACCATAAATTTAAATATATAAAATATATATATTTATTTCTAAAGATTTATGAGTGAAATGATGTATTCATTAAAAAGTTGGTTTTAATTTTTGTTTATTAAAAGAATAACTTTGGGACAAAATCTGATGCTTGTAATATTGTAAATATAAAGAAATCTGGAAAGGGAAGATGTAATCCAATCCCATCTCACTATCTGAGTGTTGATATTTTCTTAGGAACCGACGAGGTGAGGCACGACAGTCAAATATGTCAGAGTTTCGGATCCGACACAAAATGACATCAACAGCTGTGGCCCATAAATACTCTGCTCCACCCCGGCCCCACACACAATCTCAGATCTTTTTCCTTTTCGTTTTATCTATCTCAAATCTCAATCTCAACATAGCATACCTTATATTACTAAATTTTTTCTGATTTTTAATGCATTCAAAACTTTTATTTTAAAAAAAGAATTGGTTGAAATTTATGGATGATTTAATTATTATTTTATTAATATATTTGGTCACATCTACATGTGACTCATACATTATAAATGATATATAAAATAATTTATTTTACGTAAAATCACAAAAGTTGATTTTTCAAGTAATAAGTAAGTCATATGTTCGTAAAAATCTAAAAATGTTAATAAAATAAGCATAATACTTCACTGCAAATCCATATGTATGAATCTCGCTGCATACTCGTTTCTCAGGAAATCCGTGCAGCGAAAGATCCTGAATTTGAGACTTTCTATACCAAAAATATTCTCTTAAACGAAGGTATTCGTGCTTGGATGGCGGCTCAAGATCAGCCTCATGAAAACCTTATATTCCCTGAGGAGGTTCTACCCCTTGGAACTCTTTAATGGAACTTTAGCTTTAGCTGGTCGTGACTAAGAAACCATCGGTTTCGCTTGGTGGGCCGGGAATGCCCGACTTATCAATTTATCTGGTAAACTACTGGGGGCTCATGTAGCCCATGCCGGATTAATCGTATTATGGGCCGGAGCAATGAACCTATTCGAAGTGTCTCATTTCGTACCGGAGAAGTCCATGTATGAACAAGGATTAATTTTACTTCCCCACCTAGCTACTCTAGGTTGGGGGGCCATCATTAAAAATTGATGATAGATTAGAATGTAAATTGTAATAGTATTGGGGGAGGGCAGGTGTTGTGTTAATGTGTTTAGTGTCACTCCCACCGTCACCGCAGCACATGTGTTTGCCTGGGCTTTGCCTTTCCTCATAAATCAAGATTAAATTAAATACCATTCTGAGCTGACAGAGCATCCACATCCACTGCAACACAGCTGAGGAACGCAAGTGGAATTTGGGCAATGAGGGTCTTCTTCTTCTTCTTCGTTGCCTGTATCTTGTTTCCTCTCTGTTTGGCGGCCAATGTGACGTACGATCGGCGGTCACTCATCATTGATGGCCACCGGAAGCTCCTCATCTCTGCTTCCATTCACTATCCTCGCAGCGTCCCTGGAGTTAGCCATTTTTCTCAACTCTCTCTTCTCTCCATTTCACTTACTTACTTATCTCTCTGCCCTTTCTCTTAGATGTGGCCGGGTCTGGTTCAAAACGCCAAAGAAGGAGGTGTTGATGTCATTGAGACTTATGTCTTCTGGAATGGTCATGAACTTTCCCCTGACAATGTAACCCAATTTACTACAACACTCAGCTCCATTACTCACTCTTTTTTTTCTTTTTTTTTTTTCATTTTCTTCTTACTCTATTCTCTTTTTTCTTTCTCTTCTTCTTCCTTAGTATCACTTTGACGGGCGATTTGATCTCGTCCAGTTCGTCAAGATTGTTCAGCAGGCCGGATTGTATGTAATTTTGCGCATTGGTCCATTTGTTGCCGCCGAATGGAACTTTGGGTAACTTTTTTATTGTTTACACTCATAGCTGCACTCTCTTTACACCCTTAATTATTGCCTTAATTACTAACACAGCTGTTTCTTTGCAGTGGAGTGCCTGTTTGGCTGCATTACATTCCTAATACTGTATTTCGAACTGATAATGCATCCTTCAAGGTATGAAACTCCTTGTTTTGAACTTCAATTAGTATTCGGATCTATCAAGACTCTTTTGAGTTTTTTTTCCTTTTATTGTGTCTAACCTTTTTTTATTTTATTTTTAATTGTTTCAATGTTATTGTGGTTCATAATGACTATGCGGGAGTTCAGTATTACATGCAGAAGTTCACTACATGTATAGTGAACCTAATGAAAAAGGAGAAGCTTTTTGCTTCACAAGGAGGTCCCATCATCTTGTCTCAGGCAAGTTTTATTGTCGTTCTAGCAGTAGATTGACGAGATTTTCAGTTCCTTTTCCACATTTTCTTTGAAGTGCCTGCAACCAAGTGTTTTTTGATAGAATGTGAAGACTATATTAAAATGAAAAATGTTTACAAGTATGGATATGTTTCTCATGTAGGTAGAAAATGAGTATGGGGATATAGAAAGAGTTTATGGAGAAGGAGGGAAGCCATATGCAATGTGGGCAGCTCAAATGGCTGTTTCTCAGAATATAGGTGTTCCTTGGATTATGTGTCAGCAATATGATGCTCCTGATCCTGTGGTGAGAATCCCTTTCAATTACAACTCCTCTCTTCTATTTGCTTATTGGCTAATAATTCGTGAGGGATAGATAACTTTTTTTTTTATTAAAAAAAGAAAAAGCCTGTAAGGAATTGTCTCAGGTAATATTCTCTTAATTTGGCCAAAATTTGATTTTGATTTTAATTTCATTCTTTTGTTTGAGAAGCTGCCCTTCCGGAACTGGGTGGAAACCACCTTTGAATTGTGTACTTGTTCAAAGCTAAAACTTAAATCTAAAGATCTTCTATTAATCATTTTCTTCTATTGTTTGTGAATTCAGTCAGTATTGTTTTAGAATTAATTAGATAGCTACTTCGCTCTTTTCTGGCTAGCAAGTTCTTAAATATCAACTTGATTCCATACATATTTGACAATATCCGAGGGATTCAGATTTGATTATTTTACACATTCCGGAAGCTAAAATGAATAAGCTCAAACATTCATGATGAGCTTCATAACTTGAGTTGTGTTCATATTTCTGGTTTAAGACACTGTGTTTCAAACTATTGGTTTTTTAATAATATATTTTTATTTTTTTTAACGTTTATATGCTTACTTTTTAGCAAACTTTAGTTGTTACAACCTAATGGAATTCCAGTTATGTGTTTTGTACATTAGCAGAAGTATGTACTATTTGTAGAGGATTGTATTACATAAATATTCTTGTTTGGTGCTGGCTGAACTTTGGCATGTGCATATTGTGACAGCTTCATGTGAAGGGGCAGTATTCAAAATTTGTTCATTTTTTCCTTCCTATAATAATGTTTTTTCTGATTTTGAAATTGCAACCATCCATATGCTCTCTAAACTAGCAACATTTGAATAATTGAGATTCTTGACATTTCTTTTTATCATAATGAATAGTTTTTTTTGCTCCCTTTCAGATTAATACTTGCAATTCATTCTATTGTGATCAATTCACACCTAATTCTCCAAACAAGCCCAAGATTTGGACTGAGAATTGGCCCGGATGGTAGTGCTATTTTTATCACTTGATCATTTAGTTGTCTGTTTCATTCTTAAACTAAACATTCTTTTTTTTTACTATGCCATTCCACCTTGGATAATTAATTGCGTTTATATAGCCAAGCCTGAATTTATGAAAATGTCCAAATGGATGTTTGATAACTTATTTGGTGCATAAAATATATTCACTTGAAATTTTCACATTAAAAATTGAAAAATTTAGAATAATTCCACTGTTAAAATTAACGATACTAAATGGTTAATTATTACTTATGGAAAAACAATTGCAAATTTCAAAAGAATGTTTCAAATGCATCTTTACTATGATAAGGATGTTAAGGAAAATTGGGGGGAAACGGAAGAATAGTACTGCCCAACATTTTGATGGGATGTGAAAGTTGGAAACATACCCTTTTTGGGAGATTTCCAGTTTCCTTGGACAAGAGCTTTTAAAATGTTTTGGAATGGGCAGGTAACTTGCATTAACATGTTGTCTGCTAGTAAACTGTGTAACTATTTATTAACTGATTGATTATTAAATAACTCATTCCCAACTTGTTCGTCTTCAACTCTCTTTCTGAATTTTATATCCTTTATCACCCTGGTGAAGAAAGACAATCTTTGGGAGGGATGCTTAAAAGCAACCCTCAATTTTATCATTTTGTATTCTGCAGGATTTATATATATATATTTTTTTTAATGGTAAAAAATGTTTTAAGATAAAATCTGATAAGGAAGTTTCTTAAATTTTTGTCTCACAAATTTTATTTAATAACTTTTTTTTGTATCTCCCTTCACCCTAGTCAAACAGAAGAAATTCACACATTGCTTTCTGCTCTGTGCTTTAGTGATATAGTTATGGTATCAGAAGTTTCCACATTTTCCAGGTTTAAAACATTTGGGGCAAGGGATCCTCACAGGCCTCCAGAAGATATTGCTTTCTCAGTTGCGCGGTTTTTCCAAAAAGGTGGTAGTCTACAAAACTACTACATGGTAATTGAATTGTTCTTCATTATTATTTATTTATTGAACTATGTACTTTTACTATTGTTATTATGGTATATTAACCAAATCTTATAGAATAATATTCTTCTGCTTTAGTATCATGGTGGAACAAATTTTGGTCGTACCTCTGGTGGGCCATTTATTACCACAAGTTATGACTATGATGCACCTATTGATGAGTATGGTAAGCTGTCTTTTCTACATTTGATTAGTTGAATCCTGGTACTGCATCATGATTTACATCGTTTCTTGTACAATTATAGGTTTACCCAGACTTCCAAAATGGGGACATCTTACGGAACTTCATAGGGCTATAAAGTTGACTGAGCGTGTCGTGCTTAACAGTGAGCCAACGTATATCTCGTTGGGTCCTTCTCTAGAGGTAACATTTTTCCATGCTAGCTTGGTGCTTATTTCCATTTTTTGCAATCAATATTTTGTTAAATGTTTAAATTGGACAATGGATTAATATATATACTTGATAAGAAATAGTCTATTAATCAAAGGGATCAGATGTACAAATGTTGGGGAGGTAATGCATAATCCAAACTGAAAAGCCAAGCCAAACAATAATTATTTTGGATGAGTAAATGAATCTCTTATACTATCTTACTTCCAAAAATCCTATTCAATATTTTACTGGTAAACTGTAGGCCGATGTCTATGCCGACTCATCTGGAGCCTGTGCTGCCTATATTGCTAACATAGATGAAAAAGATGACAAGATTGTCCAGTTCCGAAATATATCATATCATTTACCTGCATGGTCAGTTAGTATTCTGCCTGACTGCAAGAATGTAGTCTTTAACACGGCAATGGTAAGTCCTGATGCTTTTCCTTATTTCATTCAGGTATATCTTGACCTTGATCCAGTTGTAGTTATACTTTATGCATATTAGTGTCATGTTTTGCATGTTATCATCTTATTATAGGCAAATGTATGTGCCTCGGTCAAGTAGGTTGGAATAGATGTTCCTCCAGATATCATTTTTTAGAATATTGATTTAGGAGAAAATCACCCTTACGAAAGTAGTCCTTGATTCCCTTGTCATTGTTGGTTGTTTGCTTTTGATAAAGTCGAACAATGCTATCATTTTCTCCAACTCACTCCACCGGGGTTCTAAATTAGGGCCCAACTCTGATCTGCCTATCCAAACGCTTAATGATAGTTGAGTTCTTGGATGGATCAGATTATGGATCCTTATAAGCAGATCAGCAGCCCAAACATCTTTTCAGATGCAGATTAATTTTCCATTTCAAATTCTAAAGCTGAATACTCGTCTACAACCGGCTTAATTTTCTAATATTCCTCTATATGCTTCTATTGTTCTATTACACCTATTCCTGACCCTAAATGCATGGGGATCCGACACACTACTCCTTGAATCTAAACACCATCTTAATGAATCCTTACCATACTTGTTTGTTATGATTTTGTGCTACAAAGCTTGGCTTGTTTTCATTCGTTAATCTCCACAGCCATTTGGCTAATAAGCCCCCATTCCTCTTTCTGTAATAATGATCATTATTGAATATGACAAACATTAAATAATTGTAAGTACTTACGATTGTAAAGTATGTAAATTCAAGTAACCATCATTACTGCTTTTCATTTTTTTTTCTTCTTTTTGATGTTGAACTACTACTCTCTAATAACTGTTCTTTTTTTCACATCAAAAAGCTAAAATGAAAGTTATCTTGTTTCCATCTATTTTATAGTTATCTTTGATGCTTTTTTAAGGAAAGATATGATCCTTTTAAATGTGTGCTTTCAGAAAAAGATTCTCTAAATGTGATTGATTCTGTTTTATGGACTTTGAGTCTTCTACTTAGACATAACACTTACAACAGATTAGGTCCCAAACCTCTATGGTCGAAATGGTTCCCGAAGATCTGCATCCATCAGCGGACTCGACAAATAAAGACTTGAAAGCCCTAAAATGGGAAGTATTCGTAGAGCAAGCTGGAATTTGGGGTAAAGCTGACTTCGTTCGAAATGGACTTGTTGACCACCTCAATACCACAAAAGATACGACAGACTATCTGTGGTATACGACGAGGTTTGTCTTTCTTTGAAAAAATATCTAAAATTATATCTAAGGATCAAGAAGAATGTGGTAGACTTAGGTTATAACCGTCAGAGGAATTGATTTACTTAGTTTTGTATTTGTCACTTATCATCATTTCTTACATAGTTTCAGACACTGTCTTAGCAAAACATTTCGCCAGGTTTTTATCAAGTTTTCTGTTATCTATTGTATGTTTGAGGACTGAAGGAGGGAAGATGGGCCATACTTTTGGTTTTCTATTGATGTGGCAATTTTGGAATTGCCATTTTTTTGTCAGTTCTTTGTGTCTGAGTTCAATATAAACATCTCAATCTATAGCCTGCTTTTAGATGATAGGTAACCTTTTTGCATATTATTTTTAATGCATGTTATTTGCGGTCTTACAAATATATTTGGATCATAATTCATAAGAATAAAGTATGCTTGAACAAAAAAAGGAGGTTGTGTTCACCTGCAGATTATTCAAATTATGGAGTTTATAGTATCAATGACTGATAATTTACCTTACTGGCAGCATTTTTGTTAATGAAAATGAAGAGTTTCTAAAGAAGGGAAGTCAACCAGTTCTTCTGATTGAATCAAAGGGCCATGCTCTTCATGCTTTTATCAACAAGAAACTGCAAGGTGCTTAATTATTTATTGAAGGATGTTCATTAGCTTCATATCCATTTACAGGCATACTGGTACATGTTGACCAGGGAATGATAATTTTCAATTTCTAGTCTCTTCATCTTTTGCATTCCATTCTTTGCCTTCTTTCTTCATTTTAACTGTATTTCTAACAAATTCTTGTGAGAGAAGATTTACATGTCCTAGGTTGATTAGGCATCACCATCCTTAATATGGTTGATTAAGTTATGATTTGCATGTCATTATTTGATTACTTGATAAAAAAAATTATGTAGGTCTTAAACGAACTAATTAACCGTAAGTGTTTTTTTTATTCTTATTTATTAATAAAATGATAGTTTTTTTTTTTGTGTAGATTATAAGAATCCTTTATTCTAATTGTATGGAACCAAAGTATTAAAAATAATTTATTTAAGTGATACGTTTATAGTTTTCAGTATTTTGAATAATGACCACCAATTAAAAAGATATTGGAAAACAATATTTTCAATGTATAGTTCTTTTATCTCAATGAAATTAGTTACTTGTTCAATCATGATATCAAAGTACTTAAATTGATAATTAACATGTGTTTCTCCCCAAGAGTTATTTTTTCACGTATAGCATAGATTATGCAGTGGATCATTCTATACTCATAAAAACATTTCAGATGCACCAAATAATTTTTTTTCATTTATCTGTGTACAGTTAGTGCGACTGGAAACGGATCAGATATAACATTCAGATTTAAGAATCCCATTTCTCTCCAGGCAGGAAGAAATGAAATTGCTCTACTAAGCATGACCGTTGGTCTACAAGTGAGTTGCTCCTTTTGTCGTTATCTCGTGCTCACCCATTGCCTCAAACCATACTGTATTTCAAGTAGATGAAGCAATAAATAAGTGAAGTCTTGTTGTTTAAAAGCTCCTGGGGGAGATGGGGTCATTGGCTAAGTTACACGTCTCTTTTTCGGGTGCCTGTTTTTATAACCATTTTTTTCTCTTTTTATCAACCATTGAAGCCTTTTGGTATTCTATAAGTTGTTTCTTTTCTTCAGGTTCCTTTGGTAGGGTTTTTTTTGGGTATTATTTTATTTGTCTCAGTGAAAGCTTTGTTTTTTCTATTAGCAGATAACAAACAAAAAAACTTTATGCATGATAGTTTTTCGTTTTGGTTGTGAAAGAAAAGTCCTAGAATAAAGTTTAGGGGTAATAGAGGCACTTCTTGATGTCAATATCAGCAATGGCAAATCCTTGTATCTTTAAATAAGAAGCTTTGCGACCACGACTGATAATATATGTATTAAAAAAAGTCCACATGAACTCTGAAACAATTTATTTAACCTCATTTGAACTATCTGGAGGGCTACTTTTTATTTTTGATATCTTATTGTTCTTTTTCTATATTGCAGAATGCAGGACCATTTTATGAGTGGGTCGGAGCGGGACTATCAAAAGTTGTAATAGAGGGTTTTAACAATGGCACACTGGACTTGTCTTCTTATGCTTGGTCCTACAAGGTAGCTCTCTCTCTCTCTCACACACTCATGAGTCAGCAAAATATTCTTCCCAAATATTCAGGCGGTTAAGGCATAAGCACTCTTGTCAACCTGAGGATAACTTAAACTCAATTGGTTGATTAAGGCATGAGCAACCTTCTACCTACCCCCATCCCTTGATAAATTCGAAAAAATAAATTATGAACCATCTTTAATGTTTGGTGAAAGCATTGGTAAATGTGGATCGTTTAATTTAACTTAGATGCCTGTGGACATGCCTTTCCGTTTATAAATATTTAAAGATACTAATTACTATGTACTAATATAAAAAATACAGTTGCTTCTTGTTTGTAAGGTTTCCTTTTATAAGAATATTGGCCTAAAAAATAGCAGCGTATCTGCAGTATTAATGTTGGTAGAAACATTACATTTTGTAGAACCTATGTTATCATCCCGACTTCTCTATTTCTAATGCACTAGAAGAATAAGAACCTCCTGAATGGAAGCTTTTGGGGTCACATTTTGTATTATGTGATGCTTAAATAACCCAAGATGAGTTCACATGCAAATCGATTTCCCAAGGGTCGTCCCTTAAGGGAACATTAAGGGAACCTGAAATTTTTTTGAAGGGATTCCAGGAATCAACACTATCATAGTAGTCATGATATACCTCCATTCTCTAACTTCAGCATTTCTTAGATTGGGTTGCAAGGGGAGCACCTCGGTATTTACAAGCCAGATGGGATAAAAAAGGTCAAGTGGTTATCAACCAAAGAACCCCCAAAGCAACAACCGTTGACTTGGTACAAGGTAAGGATTTGACCTATCAGCATTCATCTTTCTGTGAGAAAATGTTCTGTCGCTATCTATGCTTGTGTAGTATTGGATTAGTTGTATAAGTTTTGGTGGAAAAGAGGAATTTTTCGTTTTGTTTTATAAAAGAGATTTTGCTGTAATCTAATGTTGCAGGTTATTCTGGACGCCCCATCTGGAAATGAACCCATTGGGTTGGATATGGTTCATATGGGTAAAGGCCTGGCATGGTTGAATGGGGAAGAAATAGGAAGATATTGGCCAAGGAAAAGCTCTATTCATGATGTGTGCGTTCAGAAATGTGACTACAGGGGAAAATTCAGACCAGACAAATGCTTAACGGGATGTGGAGAACCAACCCAACGGTGGTACGTCACACATAAAAATGCCCATTTTTTATCACATATATAGATCAATTAATCTTTTGAAAAAGGAATAATACTGACCTAACTTTACATAGGTACCATGTTCCAAGATCTTGGTTCAAGCCATCTGGAAATATTTTGGTGATTTTTGAGGATAAAGGTGGAGATCCAACAAAAATCAGATTATCTAAACGTAAGGTCTCAGGTATATGTGCCCATCTTGGAGAAGGCCATCCCTCCACCGAATCGTGGTCCGAGGGTGAAAACGTACACACAAAGAAAAAATCAACAGTCCACTTGAAGTGCCCAGACAATACACATATAGCCACAATCAAATTTGCAAGCTTCGGAACTCCCCAGGGAACTTGTGGATCCTATAGTATAGGTGACTGTCATGATCCTAAGTCTACATCCCTGGTTGAAAAGGTAATAGTTTGCTTTCTTCTCTTATGCAGTGGTTGCCATCTCTGTAGTGTACACTCTGAATCGTTGGTGGTTATTTTAGGAGTTGGTCTGCAGAAATATTGATTAAGATGTTTGATCTTATGTTATGTGCAGGTGTGTCTTAATAGAAATGAGTGTAGAATTGAGCTAGGAAAAGGGGATTTCAACAAGGGTTTGTGTCCAACTGCAACCAAGACGTTAGCAGTTGAAGCAGTTTGCAGCTAGTAGGAGACGCGTTTTGTAAACAGCGCATTCATTTTAGTTGTGGAATGTCATCCTTATGTTACTACCATTGGTTTTAACCACGTTTACGAATTAATGTCTTTCTTGTTCTATTATGAAATATCGAGAGCTGTGTATTAGATTTGATTATCTGCGTTTAATTAACGTTTGAGCTTGTACGAGTTTAAGTGTGAGTTGCACGAAATAAAAAAAAAAACAAATGTAGGGTTAAGTTAAGATAGAGAAGATAGGTGGAATGTAACGTGTACTGCTATTTTGGAATGAGGTTGAAGTAATGAAATGAAGAAGAGAACTTTATCTGTTTTCAGTTATTCTTGTTGACTGAAGACGATCAACGACGATTCATACTTGACCGACTCCATTCAACACCACGGCACCACAGACAATGCTTTTTTACCGGTCTTTGTAGAAAAAAAAATGTAGTTTTAGGGTTGTGTCTAAGTTCTTAAAACAATGTGGGTAGGTCTCAAATTTTCGATGTTGTGCTCATAGTTTAAGTCTATAAATTCGAAAATTGAGAATTCAGAAATCAAGTTTATAATTAAGCTAAAGTGTGAGGTGCACGGCCAAAAAGAAGTCAAGATGCTAGCGTAGTGCAAACGTTCGATATTATGGTAATGATGAGGAAGAGGCTACTCATGTATGTGGCTAGTTTGAGTTGATGTTGAAAACAACATCGTCATTAGAGGGTCTCTTGATTAGAGGAGAAAGAACGTTCACTTCAAGTTTGACGAATCTTAAAAGACTTGACAAAAAGAGTGTTTGGGCTATAGTCGCTAGGTAAATCACGGTGCCCATAATCTAAGGAAGCTAGATCGTGAACTCTACATATCCAATGACCACTATAACTATCACTTATTACTAGAGTCAAATCGCCTCATTCTAATTCAGGAGCTGGAATTTCGCCGGTCGCTCAGAATGGGCATGAAACTGAATCCATTTTGGGCTGATAACTGATTGAATGTGAAGCCTTCACAAAGATCGACCTTTCAATGATTTATTAAAAAATTGGAACTTTCTACTTACCCAAAAAGCTGGAAACGAAGTTGCAAAACATCTGGCCCCCATTAACGTCACACAAATATTTTCGTTATTTTCCCAATAAATATTCATTTTCTAAATAATCCTACTCCAGAAACTCCACTCTGCCGCCAAAAAACAGCGGTTTAGGTCTTAGCTTCCGAGAAGAGCAAGAGCAAGCATGGCATTATCCATCTCAATTCCTTCCCTCTCTGATTCTACTACTGCTCCTTCCCTATCTCACACGAATTTTAGCCTCAGCTTCAGGCGCCGCCCTTCCAATTCCATCCATTTTCTTAATTTGAGCCCCGCCACCCTGCCACCATGTCTATGCCGAGCTGCCAATTCTCAGCCTGGACCCTTGCCCAAACAGTCTTCTTCCACGGCTTCTAAGAAAAGGAAGAAAAAGGGTAAGGGGGATTCCAATGTTTTCAATCCCAGCGATTTCCAAGTTGTGGAGGATTATAGCGTCCATGAGGCTGGACCCTCGAGCTCCAGTTCCAATTCCAGTTATTTGTCGTACCATCCAACCACGCTACCCAAACCGCCTGCTGGGTTTGTGCTGGACGACCATGGAAAGGTTCTCATGGCTTCAAATAAACGAATTGCTAACATGGTAAGTCTTCTTTCCCGGTTCCCTCCTGGAGGGTTTGTTTAAAATCGGTATCAATTCAGTGCTCCCCTGTTCACCTAATCGTCATTGCCTTTTGATTTCGTTCTATGATGAACTGTTCAGTTTTCATTGCTGAATACAATTGTTATTTTTAGGCACCCAGTTACAGAAACTTAACTAAACTGACTAAAAGAATACAGCTGTACTTAACTATTTACAACAATGTGCAACTAATTAATTATAGCATATTACATTTAGTTCCCCAACATTTCCCCGCAAGCTCAGTGGGAAGGAGACCGAACATTGAATTTGGAATCTCCAGTTGAAGCGCTCTTCACTTATTCTTTTTTTTCTTGGTAATCATACAATTTGATCAACATTGATTGGGGAATCGTCTTCCCGTAGCCTTAGGCCGTGTCTTAAATTTAATTTAATGAAATCTTGTTCTTATCTAATAAAGGAAACTACATTATAACTAAATTCTCTTGTATTTTTTTATTATTATTTTGTTGTATTTGTGATCTAATAAAGTCTTCACTTTTGTTTGCTTGCTTTTGGCCTTTGCATCTTTAAAAATTCTAAATGGACAGGTCGATCCTCTAAATAGCTTGCCTCTGGAATGCGTAATAAGAAGAGTATTTAGAAGTTCAAAAGGGAATGAGTGCATGCTGCTTTGCCCTGTGGACACGTGAGTGGTGTTACTATCATGTCATTATGCTATAGCCTCGGCACATTGAAAGTTTGGCATCTTTTCTAATTTACCTAAAAATTGCTGCAGGCCTGTTCAAATATTAAAGAGCAAGAATGTTGATGGATGGTCAGCTGTATGCTCTCTTTTTATCTGGTTAAAGTCTTCGCTAGTTTTTGTTTGTTCATGAACTTGAATTTGCATGGGTTTACAACACTAATCCAAGTCGTGAAGCTGGTATATTTCTCATTTCTGTATACTGTGTAAGGACAATTTCATGCTTTTATTGTCTGTCCCTTGGTTGTCTTTCTTCTGTATTTCCTCAGAAGTTTAATAAAGTTTGTGGAAGCGCTTATTATTTAGCAAGCTATGAAGATTACAACTTAGAATCATTATCCAAACGTCAAGGACTGTACTGTCATTTTTGAAATTTCAAGGACCAAATAGACACTAAACTCAAACCTCATAGACTAAAAATGTATTTTGTCCTAAAAATTATCATTTTTAGCTTAACTTTAGAATCAATATCCTTATTATCTCCATTCTTTGGAGAATATTTGAATAAGTCTGGGTGAGTTCAGTTCCAATTTTATTTGGAAATGGTCATCTAAGTCATAGAAAAAAAATAACAATAAAAGAAGAAAACCAAAAAGGTGTGGAGAAGTAATGAATCTGGTTTCTAAGACAACTACTTATGTGAAAAGAAGGGCGGAGTATGCCTCAGGGAGGTTGGGGTTGATTGTTAGTAAACTCAAGCTACAACCACAAGTTTGAATGTTAGTTTTTGAGTTGGTCTACTTCAAGTCCTAGTTTCTAGAAAGTTGTTGATGTTATTTTTAGTTGTAGTCAAGTCTTTAAGTTGCTAATTTTATGGAGATAGTTGAGTCTATTTTTGACATTTGGGTTTGTATAAATAGGAGAGTTATTGAATGAAAATATACACACTTCCACAATTCTTCTCTTCTCTCTAAAA
>JAOANK020000013.1:35490-47966 GCA_026257165.2 Telfairia occidentalis
CTGTCTAAGGCCTCTCTCTGCTTTAATTTTTCCTCTAGGTCTCCCATTAACAAAAATGCAGTAGAAAGATAGCCTTTCAAAGCCTTTGTGCTCAAGAATTGCATCCAAGAAGACCCAATAAACTTTGTCGTATGCCTTCTCATGATCAAGTTTCAAAATAATCCCTTTCTCCTTTCTCTTTTACAAGCGGCACCCACAACTTCTGAGGCAACAAAAAATTGAATCAAGGATTTGCCTTCCCTCAACAAAAGCAGCTTGAGAATCCTCAATAACGAAAGGCAGGACTTTTTAAGGCCCAATAAACTTTGTCGTATGCCTTCTCATGATCAAGTTTCAAAATAATCCCTTTCTCCTTTCTCTTTTTATAATCAGCACCCACAACTTCCGAGGCAACAAAAAATTGAATCAAGGATTTGCCTTCCCTCAACAAAAACAGCTTGAGAATCCTCAATAATGAAAGGCAGGACTTTTTTAAGACGTTCCACGAGGACTTTTGCAATGATATTATACGAGGAAGTCATGAGGCTAATTGGGCAAAAGTCACTAACTTTGCTTGCATTAGACTTCTTCGAGATAAGGCAGATATAGGTTTTGTTAGTCCTTCGATTGATGATTCCATTCTAAAAAAAAATTCTTGGAACATCTCCAACAAATCACTCCAGGATGTTTTAGGATTTTTTAAAAAATTCTCCAGTCATACCGTCCGAAGCAGGGGACTTTAAATTACGCAAGTTCCTCATCACATTCAAAATTTCCTCCTCCACAAAGGGAGCTTCCAACCAACACCTCCAGTTATTGTTTAAAAATTTCCTCCTCCACAAAGGAGCTTCCAACCAACACCTCCCGTTATTGTTTAAAAAACACCACTCAAGCCCTTCAACCACGAACCGAGGACCCTCTGCCCTTTTGTAAAGGCTATTAAAATAGTCTACAATCTCCTTTTCTATATCAGATTCAGGCATAAAGAGAATGCCATGATGATTTTCCACATACGTGATGAGATTTTTACATTTTTTTTAGAGGCAATCTTGTGAAAGAAAGAGGTGTTCTCATCGCCCTCTTTCTAGCCATTGAATTTTGCATTTCTGGAGCCATCTCCTTTGCTCTTTCTAGATTACATCGAGGAGCTCTACTTTCAAAACGCTTCTATCTCTGCCTTGTGAAGTTGACATACTCCCACTCTCTTCAACCATATCAATCGTATCAATTTTGCTCGAGAGGTCAAACTTACAATAGTCAACATTCCCAAAAGTATCTTTGTTCCACCTAATCAGATGATGCTTCAACCCCTCTAATTTTTTCATAAAAGCAAAGTCAAGCCCGTCATTAAAAGGTAAAGAGTTCCACCACAACTCAACATTCTTAAAGAACTGAGGGTGATCCATCCACTTATTCTCAAAACAGAAGGAGGTAGCCCCATTTATGGAAACCAGAGACAAGTTCTAGGGGAAAATGGTCCGAAGTGATTCTAGTCAATTGTGACTGTGTTACATCCTTGAAGGTCTCCAACCAATCCGACGAAATGAGGAATCTGTAAATTCTAGAAGAAGAGTGGGTGTCTCTCAAATTTGACCACGTGAAGACCCCATTCTTTAAGGGAAGATCAATTAGCTCAAGGGACTCCATCACTGTGTTGAAACGCTTCATACTTCGAGTTAGCCTACCATCCCCTGATTTTTCAAGAATTCTCCGAGCCACATTGAAATCGCCCCCATACACCATATATTCGAGTAAAGGCGTGAGATCAATCAGCTCTTGCCAGAAAAAGCATCTACTGTGGGAAGATGTCGAACCATACACTCCTGTCAACCAACCTTTAAACAGATTGTTATAAGAAAAAGAAATAGAGATAGAATAAGAACCTTGAATAGAGTCATCGACAGAGATACAATCTTCTTTCCAGATAATAATAATTCCACCAAAGGAACCCACAACATCTAGAGAAACCCAGCCAATGCATCTGGAGCTCCGAATAGACTTGATTAATTTCCTATTTAGTCTTTCCAATTTAGATTCTTGGAGAATAACTAAGTCTGAACTACGTTTGCAAACGAAATCTTTCACAGACTCTTTTTGAGGGAGCTCCAAGCCTCTTCCATTCCAGGAAATAATTTTCATTACAAAACCGAAGGACCCTGATCTACATCTCCTTCCTTCCAATCAGTTTCCTGCTCCCAAGTTCTAAGAAGGCTAGCAAGTTCTCTAGTCCCTTTTTTGGAAGAGGTACTCCCATTGTATGCAAACGAACTTTTTGTTGGAGAGGTTCGATGCACAAATTCCAATTTTTAAGGGCCTTAACCATTTTCCTCGAGAAAAGAAATTGCTGGAAGTCTTCTTCTTCCTCATCTTGTTCTTCAGCCAAATCTACGCCATCCAAATTCTCTTGAATAGCTAGCGGTTGTGAGTCTTTTTTTAAAAAAAATCAAGAAACGACTTTTCATTGATAAAATTAAAAGGAAACAATAAAAACAAGAAAACAAACTCCAAAAAGAATGAAAACGTTAAAAGAAAATTGCAAAGGGGAAATAAAAACATTCCAACTATTACAAATTACACTAGGAGAATAAGCATCAAATGATTTAGATAAAAAACACCAAAATGAAGCCTTGAATTTAACCAAACTGAAGCATTCAATGCTAACGGTTGTGAGTCTTCCACCACAGGGGTATTTACCAAAGCGAGCTTGAATTCAGAGACTGAGACACCTTCATCCTCAATAAAAAGATTATGATACTCCTCAAGAATGTTACCTTCTGCAAAGTCATCTAAAGGCGTTTTTCCCTTCTTCACAAATCTTATACTTTCAGGTCTAGATATGAAGAACTCAAAGGTCGTATCCACCTCTTTGCCTTTGTTCGACTGTGGGACTCGAGAATCCTCGGTAAATCTTATTGGGTTCATTTATGAGGAGGGTGGGCTCTATTTCCTTTGTTAAAGGAAACTTTTTTCTATTTTCCTTCCTTGCCCTTCAAAATTTTAGATTGGGCAGAGGCTTTTTTCGTAAAAATAGGATAACTTGGGGCTGCACGTGGGCGGGAAGCATTGGTGATTTGACCTTCTTTGATGTGATTTGACAAGATATTCTCAAAAGGGCTTTGAGATCTTCTACACATGATTTCCGCTCCCCTAAAAGCAGTTTCTTCGCAAATCTCCATATTCATCTCAAAAGGAGTGGGATACTTGATTTTAACCATTGGATAAAGAAGGGGATTGTTGATTCTCCAAATATTCAGAGGGTTGGGGCAAGTCCCCTACTAACCATTGTGGAAGCCCTTTGCAGCCTCCGATGAGAAGCCTCCATGGATGGCGACGTCTTTTCCGGTCAAGTGGTTTAGGTTTGCAGAACAACTCGAGCAATGAAAGTCTTATTTTCATCTAAGAGATGAACTTCTGCAGGGATGAAGCCACAATAATTTCCTCTGACTTTAGTCAAACACTTCCATGCAATCAATGATGCTTGAATTCATATCAGCGTAGTCCAAAAAGCCTCCATAACAGTCTCCAATCGCTGTGAATTTGGCCAGCCTCCATAAATGCATTGGAATATTTCGGTATTTGATCCAGCCTCCATATGAAGGGACCACATTGCATTTTCCATGAATTTGAGCATTCCAATCCTCCATTCTTAAAGAAAATACTCCAAAAGTAGCCCATCCTTTAATTGTGACTAGAAGTCTTGCAATATCATGAGAGGGGCACTTTAAAAGGGCTTTATCTGGCTGGAAAGGGTTAATAATAAAAGAATCCTCCATTAGTTTCTCTAAAGTGTCCAGGATTCTTCCCCAGTCATCGTGGAAGTCCCTTCTTGCAACCACAATGGTCTCTTCCCACAAAGGGTTTCTTACATGTTTATTTCCCACCGGTTCCCGTTCTTGAAAGACATGAGTCCCACCTCCTTCTTGAGCTTTGTCCTTAGGACAATTCCCAACTCTTACCATCTCTGCAAGCAAGAGGTTTTGTTTCCTTTAGGAGTCTTTCTTTTGAGAGCTTTCCACTCGCTTGGTATGTTTGCCATTCAAAATATCGAGGAGCAAGCTTCTAAAGGCAGACCAACCTTTGTAATCATCCTCCAAAGGCACCCCAATGTTTCTATTCTCTCCCAAGGTATGAACTTTTGTTATTTCAACGAAGTTTCCACGCTTGTTCGTTGTTTTTTGAATCCAAATAAAACCCTTGTTGCATTCTGTTTTCTTGAAGAACCCATGGGTTTGGGGCGAGGAGCAAATCTTCCAGGGCATCTGTGATCCAAACCACCACTATCTCTATAATGGTATGCACAAAAACTCTTCGTGAGTGTTTCTCCACCACCTTGAACCATCTCCCACGTCTTTTTTTTTTAATCAAACTCACATCAAAAAAGTTTGTTGTCTATCCTAACTGTCGATCTTTCTGAAGCCATCCATTCATCACAACCCAACACAAAGTCAATCGTCAATAGAGTAGAAGTCGTCATGGGAGGTGGGCAGCAAAGGGTGAAAGGGAGGGGAGCAAAGGGGAAAGCCATTTTTCAATGGCTCTAATTGTTATCTCAAAGTTATGCCCCAGCAAAATCCAATATTGATCATCAAAATATGGAAAAATTAAAGAAATGAGGGCATTACGAAGCTTGAATCTCTTCCAATTATTTATTTGGGTCTTCTTCTGAGAGACTTTCAAGTCCTCAAATTTTTTGTTGCCAGAGATAGAGAAAATTCAAAAGAAGCTTGATAAAGGGAGACAATTCAGGTTGTCTAGTGGTGGTCGTTTGACACTTTGCAACTCGGTTTTATCCAATGTTCCTTTATACTATTTGTCCCTTTTCCTCATGCCCTCTAATATTTGTTCTGTTATTGAGATATTGCTTAGGGATTTCTTTAGGCAAGGGTCTAATGAAGGAAAGTTGGGGCATTTAGTCCATTGGTCTACTGCTTCTCTTCTATTGGAAGATGGTGGGCTGGGTATTGGTGGTCTCAAGGCAAAAAATCATGCTCTGCTTGCTAAATGGGGGTGGCGTTTTTCTCATGAGCCCAATGCTCTATGGCGAAAAGTTATTCATGGTATCTATGGCTCGGATACTTTTAATTGGCACCCGAAGTGCTCTTTTAAAAAAAGATCCAATCTCCCTTGGCCATGCATTGGGAAATTATGGTCTTCGTTTAAGTCTTTCACAAGTTTCAAAGTTGGAAACGGTCCTCGGATATCCTTTTGGCATGATGTTTGGGCTTCTTCCACCCCTCTCAAGGATTTGTTTCCTCTATCATTTCGCTTATGTCCACAGCCTTTTGTTGATATCGGTAGTTTCTGGGATTCTCAACATAAATCTTGGTTTATTAGCTTGCGACAAAACCTTAAAGAATAGGAGATTGATGAATTCTCTTCTCTTCTTTTCTTGTTGAATCAGGTGACTCTATCATTGGAGGAGGACTCATTGGTTTGTAATCTCCTTCCTTCTGGATCATTTTCGGAGAATTCTTTATCAAGAGCTTTGATTTCCTCGTCTTCAATCTCAAGGGATCTCTTTTCCGCTCTTTGAAAATCCAAAAGCCCAAGGAAGATTAATGTTTTTGCTTGGATTTTATGCTTTAGGCAACTCAATGCTTCTGATCATTTGCAAGAAAAGCTCCCTCATTCGGCACTTCAACCTTCAATTTGTATACTATGTTTCAACTTTGTTGAAAGTCAAGATCAGATGTTGTTTCATTGTTCCTTTGCTCAAAATTGTTGGTTCCCTTTGTTTGGCCTTTTTAACCTTCATTGGGTCTTCTCAAGCTCTTCTCAAGATTGTTTCGTTCCGTTGCTTCTTGGCCAATTTTCTTCTTTTTCTTTGCAGGGGCGTCTTTTATGGGTCAAGGCTATCAAAGTTACTGCTTCTGAGATTTGGTTTGAGAGGAATAGAAGGATCTCTGAAGACAAATTCAGTTCTAGGATGGTTTGCTTTGAGCTTGCCAAGTTTAAAGCATCCTCTTGGTGTTCTCTTTCCAAGGCTTTTGATTCTTACTCTATTTCAGTTCTTAGTTCTAATTGGCAGTCATTTATTGCATCTCCAGACCCTTGATTGGTGTTTTCTCATGTTTTAATTTCATTGTTTCTTTGTGATTTTTTCCACTCCTTTGAAGTTTGTTTTGTTGTAATCTTGTTTCATTTTCCTTCAATTAATGAAAAGTTTGTTTCTTGAAATAGGCACATTGGCATGCTGGCATGCTTTGCTTAGATTTAGAGAGAGAGAGAGTGACAGAGGCGAGATTCGTTAAGAATCAAAACTACTCTATATCTGATTGTTGGGATTCTTCAATCAATTCATGGAGAATTATGTTGTGCCATAACTTAAAGGATGAGAAAATAGCTCAATTTAGTAAGCCTTTACTTCTTTTCGTGATTTCATCCAAATTCTTCTTTGGATTCTAAAGTAGGGTGACTCGAATCTCTGGCTCCTTGGTAAACTAATTTTTTGTCATTCTTCTTTGCCATCATTTATCTTTCAAGTTATGTGGAAGTCAAAAAAGTCCTAACAAGGTCTATGTTTTTATCTGGAATTTTATTTTTTTGGCTTTTATGTTCGCTTTTTTTAACCAAAAAATACTTATCATTGTTATAATAAAAAGGTACAAATGTTTAAAGGAAACAAACTCCCTAAAGTTTGCAAAAGAACCTTCCTTCCGTGCTTCTATCTTTATCCATTTGTCCTCTGTGTTCTGCAGATTTAGAAGATCAAATGCACATTTTTTTTAGATAATCTCTCTCAAGTAGTAGTTGGTCTTTTTTACCAAGAAACGAAATTTTTCATTAAATAAATGAAAAGAAACTAATACTCAAAAGATACATATTCTATGAAGGAGATAGAAAAAAAAGAAAAAAACAGTATTAAGATGAGAGGATGAAGGCCTCCCGATTCAAACATAAATCTTGCAAGGAATAATTCAAAGCTAGATTATTATGGACCAATATTTCCAAAGCTTGGATGGAAAGAAATCAGAAAATTTTTTAGGATAAATCATCTCCACAGCTAACGCATCGAGTTCATCAAGTTTCTTCTCATTAGTGCTCCTATCCAAATTATTCTCAGGATACTCATTTCCAAATATTTGTAACAATTGGGCAGCTTTCTTGCAGTTTTTTAGTCTTGCTGTAGCATCTTTTTATTTGCTCTTTATTTGCTGTTTTTTCTGAGGCGTACTCTTTGTAGACTTGGACTATCTTATCTTTATATTTCTTCTTCTTCTCTTTAATACAATTCGCAGTTTCCTTTTTAAAAATGTCCAAAAAACCAAGTTTCTTTAATCAAGAAATTAAGCTTCCATCAGGTAAAATGAAAGAATACGAAAGGACCAACCAAAGGCCAGCAAAACAAACCAACAAAAAATGAACGAGCCTACAAAAATGGTGGCCTAAAAAGTAGCCAAATAGGAACTAACCTAACCAAACAACTTCAGTTCAAAAGAAAAAGGCCCAATAACTAATTACAAAAGTATTTAGAAACAGATGCCCAAAGTGAGACGTAAACCTAGTAAGCGACCAATCCTCCACCTCTCAACATCCCTAACGATTCAAATATTTCTCTTAGAATGACAAGCAGACCAGCCTTCCAAAGAACACTATCCTTCTCCACGAAGGAAGGATGAAATAGAATCTTCTCCAATAAGACAACAACCCATGTTACAGGCCAAACAAATCCCAAAAACTTTGAAAATGCAGTCCCAAATTGTGCAAGCAAACTGACTACTCCGAAGGAAATAACCAAAATTAAGAGACGCCTTCCTATACAAAATGCACCATTACAGCCCCCAACAATAAGAATGAGTGCATCGGAATCCAATTTGTAGAAATACCTACATGCAAGACTTGCCATGCAAAGATTTAGACCTTGGGAATATTAGCCTTCCATAATAAGAAGAATAAAAGGGAAATAGCACTACACGAAAGAGTAAAATTGAATATCCCTACTCCTCGACCAAATATGGCCATTACCCAACAAAGAGATTAAATCACAAGCGTCCACAATCTCCCTATCAGACAAAATGATGAAAGAAAAAGTTGGACGAGGAGAAGTAGTCAAGGAGGAAATGACGGAAGACATAGAGCACAAACTCAAAGAGAAGAGATGATAAAGGCGAGGAAACTCAAGAAAAAGAGGTGTATCATGCACCCAGCAATTCTCCAAAAAAAAAAATAAGTACTTGAGTCATCCTCGACAAAACCTTTCACAAATTTAGGAAAGGAAAAACCTGAAAGATTGTTCCAAAGACTTCTGGAGGTGCCTTTAGACCCCAACTTGAGCCATACTGAGAGGATGAGAACCATACTCCGCAATAACCTTATGCCACTGTGTTCCAATAGATAGGGCTGGCCATTGGTATCCCGTGACTATTCAAGGAGTTAAAAGGGCGGTCATTAACTTTTCAATCTGTATAGCTATTTTTTTCAATAAAACAATTTTTATTTTCTTTTTTTAAGAAAATTATATTGCTGGTGCCACTCCATTTTCCTTGTTAATCTTTAGACAGTCTAGCAAGAGCATTTTTGCGATTTTCAAAGATAGTGGATGACCTTTGGAGGAAGTTAGAGATAATGTTGTTTTCCTTTCTTCAACTTGGTCCTCTTTCTTGAGTTTTCCATTTTCTTCAATCATAGTATTTCCTCCATTGTAGTGTGTGATCCTTCGCTTGGGCTTGCTTCTCAATAATTTCATTTCTTTTCAGTGAAATAGTTATGTTTCTTGGCAAAGAAACAACTACAGAAAAGGAAAACCTCCCTATTGTCGTGTAGCAGCAGTTGCATGAGCTAGAGTCGAAGTTTACACATATTGAAGGTAATGTAACATTTCTTTTCAACAAGAAACAAGATTTCATTAAAGTTTACATATGTTTAAGGTAATCAATTAGAATATTTCTTTAATAAGAAACCTAATTTTCATTGAATATCAATTAGAATATTAAAATAGCTTATTCGTCAGCCATCTCGGCTATCTCGCCATTAAAACCTTAGTGCACAGTGTACTTAAGAGCATTTCTGCTTATAAAAAGCAAAGTATTAATATTAAAATAAAACCACATATAAGAGTCCATGACTTGTTGAGTTTATCCCATTCTGGGGTTAGATTTCTACTATACCTGGTGTAAACACGTCTCATATATGTAATAGCAGTTGCAACAACCCTGAAAATATGATCCAACGTCATTACAATAACCTATTGATGGAAATAATTTTATAAAATAAAATACAGAACGCATACAACATCAAAGATATATCTGCTCCCTGAGAAAGCATTGAACCAAGTGAATTTCCATTTGAATACGTGAACTAGTTCATGGCAATTGCTAAAATAAAAATGAGGGCATGTTTCTCATTAAAAAGAAACGGAAAAAAGAACCAAAAAAAACTATGAGGCCGTGTTCCAGACAGATCCAAGGGACATGACTCGAAATTTTTTTCTTTTTTTTAATATCAATGAGGGGCAGGCTAACTTGCGTGCACCTCAACTATTCTCACGAAACAACCATCTGACCCTATTACATTTGGTTGCCAAGATAACTCGTAGAATATTAAATCTTAGGTAGGTGGCCACCATAGTTTGAACTCATTTCCGTTTGAAGTCCTTTACTATTTACATTGGATCTTACTGACCACTACATTAACCCATGGTTGAGTTCAGAAGTTTTCTAGAAAATACTTCAAATAGTGTAGCATATTTCTGGAAAAAACTTTAGAAATAATGTTGCATACGCAAGATGTTCCCCAAACATAATTCATCATTCATCATATACTCCTAGCATCTAAAAAAGTAAGGACACTTTAGTTTGGCTAACATATCTGTGTCCACTACATGTTGAACACTTGGACACTTCAACAGTTGTTGGACATGTATTAGACACTCATTAGCACAATAAATATGTGTTAAACACTAGTGCAGAATCCTTGGCTTTTTGGTCCCCTGTTTTGGACAAGATTTGCAAGAAATTGGACAAATGGAGGTGTTTTAACCTATCTAGAAGTGGTAGATTGACTTTGTGTTCTTCATTACTCTCGAACTTGCCCATATACTATATGTCTTTGTTTAAAATGCCTTGCACGATCCCCTCACAAATTGAAAAATTCATGCGCAATTTCTTCTGGAAGGGTAATTTAGATGGAAAGCTCTATCATCTTGTTCGCTGGAATCTAGTTTCTTTGGCCTTGGAAAATGGTGGGCTAGGTATTGGAAATCTCAATTGCAAAAACCAGGCCTTGCTTGCCAAATGGAGATGGAGATTCTCTCAAGAGCCTACGACTTAATGGCACAAAGTTGTGGTTAGTTTGTAAGGTTCTGATTCCTTTAATTGGCATTCTGGTTTGATTGGAACTTCTAATTCTAGACGCCTTTGGTCTGCAACCAGCAAGGTATGGAATTCCATGAAGCATCATTTATCTTTTGTTTTGGACAACGGTAGACGCATCTCGTTTCAGCACGATGTTTGGCTTCATGATTCTGCTCTAAACTTGGTTTTTCCCAATTTGTTTATGGCAATATTCAACCCTTGATGCTCCGTTTCAGATCATTGGAATTATTTGTTTTCTTCTTGAAAGCTTGATACTCGTAGAAATCCTCTATCCCATTGCCTACAGAGTTGTACTCTGGCCTTTGGAAATCAAAATGTCCCAAGAAAGTCAGTGTTTTCTTTTGGGTTTTGCTGAATGCGCATACTAACACCCCTGACGTTCTTCAAAGAAAGCTCTCTCCCTCAGCTATAATGCCTTCCATTTGTGAAGATTCAGAAAGTCAGGGCCATTTTTGTTTTAGTGCAAATTTGCTATTGCTGGTTGGCGTTCTCTTTTTTCTCTTTTTCTATGTGGTCTAAAAGGGTTCTCTCGCAGTCAGCTTCTTTGGATTAATGCAGTAAAGGCAATCTCCTATGAATTGTGGTTCGAGCGAAATCAGGGGATCTTCAAAGATAAAAGAAGATCATGGCTTGAATGCTTCGATTTGGCAAAGTTCAAGGCCTCTTCTTGGTGTTCTCTATCTAAATCTTTTGATAATTATTCTCCTTCGGCAATTTATAGCAATTGGAATGCTTTTATTTTTGAGTTGTAATTCTTTTATTTTCTTTCTACTCCTTTGGGAGTTTGTTTCTGTATCTTATGAACGATATATTTTTTCATCTCTTATATGAAAAGTTATTTCTTGTTTAAAAAAAAAAAACACTAGTGCAGAAAGAGAATATGTATCCAACATTTGTTAGGCACATATCGAACACTTGTTTAAGCCTAATAAATAGAAACAAAATAGTAATATAAGACAAAAATAACAAAATTTGATGAGAAAATATATCAAACTCAATTTTTAAGAATATAAATGCATAAACTTATAACTTTAATTTTCCTTCTTATATAAAAACAAAAATATATAATTGAGTAAATGTGTTCTTATCAAATCTGTCCCTAAGTTTTAAAAAAAATGACGTGCCACCATGTTCTTCTCATGTCGTATTTGAGTCTTGTGTCCATATCCATGCTTCTTAGCCTAGCAACAAATTTCCTTCCTTTTTTTTCTTTTTAATAAGAAACGCTGCATTGAAAAGAGAAAAATACCATCTTGATACAAATTAACTAATCATGCTAATTCCCTTGTGCACCCCTTCTCGCATACATGAAGCTATGAAGGCTTTGCTTATTGGTGTAAACCAATAATGAAAAGTCTACCAAACGTACAAAGAGTAATGGAATTTATAATAGTGTAAGCCGTAACCAAAACCTAAACCACCACAACTAACTTTCAAACGGCTAGTTTGACATCCAACTAACCTCTTAACGCTAGTTTGACTTCTAACTAACCCAACAAACCCATTGCATAAAGATGCCTACATCACTTATCCTATCAAAAACAAGAATGAAATAAAGAAAGAGAAAAAGAGGAAAAACTCAACCATTATGAATGAAGTCATAAAAAATACTTCCCATTGGTACATGGCATAGACTCATAGTAATATTAGAATTACAAAAACAAAACCATCACTAGGTCGGTAGAATTAAAAATCAACAATTGAACATGAACTCATGCATTTAAGAGTAATGCTTTCCATGCAATTGTAGGTGGGATCTTGATGACATTATGAAAAAGAATGACATAATTAAAAAAAACAACCAAACCATGGCTACCTTTGTCTAACTTTTACATGTTGGGCCAACTTTAATATATCTGAAAAAAATAGGGAAAACAATAATCGGAGAACAACATATTCACAATAAAGAAGCTTAATAATAAGAAACCAAATTTTGTTGGAAAGGAAAATGTAACGTACAAGGCAATATCAAATGCCAAAGAAACGTACAAGTATGACAAAAATTGCAAAGAGGTTAAGTATTTGTTTAATTATTTGAGAAGAAACTATATTTCATTGAAAAAATGAAATATAATTAGTTTCCAATTGGAAGTAATTAAAGAGGATAATTGCAGGCCTATTTAGAACTGTCACCCTAAAGAGAAGCCCAAATAAATAAATCCCAACACCCCCACCCCCACTTAC
>JAOANK020000013.1:48066-63051 GCA_026257165.2 Telfairia occidentalis
TCAAATGGAGTGAACTTAGTCGAGGAGTGATAAGAAGTATTATAACAAAACTCAGCCCAAGGAATCCACTGTGACCACCTAGAAGGAGTTTCCATGGCGAAGCAACGAAGGTAAGACTCCAAGCCACGATTGACCACCTCTGTTTGGCCAGTAAGCAGTGCTCAAACCCAAAGAAGTTCCCTAATGGCGAAAAAGGTCTTTCCAAAACAAGCTCGTGAAGACTTTATCCCTATCCGACACAATGCTGCGCGGCACACCGTGAAGACGAACAATCTCTTTCAAAAAGATCAGGGCGATCGAGGATGCTGTAAACGGGTGCTTTAATGGGATAAAATGGGCAGACTTCGATAAATGGTCGACCACAACCAAAATTACGGAGAACCCATCGGACTTAGGCAGCCCTTCAATAAAATCCATCGACACGTCTTCCCAAACTCACTCCGGGATAGGCAGGGGCTGTAGGAGGCCCGCAGGAGCCAAAGAAAGGCTCTTAGACTGCTGACAAATAGCACATTGAGCCACAAAAGCCTGAACACGGTTGCGCATTCCTTTCCAAAACACTTCACGACGAACACGTTGAAACGTGCGCATGAACCCACCATGCCCCCCACTGGAGAATAATGGAACTCTTATAAGAGCAGCGAAATGGACGGAGAATCCACAGGAAAAACAAGCTTACCCTCATAATGAAGAAGGCCTTTACAGAGAGAATAGCCAGCCTCCGTTTGCTCCCCTCACTTTAAACCGTCAACAATTTTGGCCAGGCCAAGGTCACTCCAGACTTGGGCCATGATCACATCTGTGTTAATACCCCCAACCACCGTTAAACTACGAAGCTCAACTCCGGTAGGGCACCGCGACAAAGCATCAGCAGCTTTATTCTCCAGGCCAGGCTTATATTCGATATCAAAATCATAACCCAGTAGCTTAGTAATCCATTTTTTATAATCCCCCGAAATCACTCGTTGGTCAAGCAGAAACGTCAGAGCTTTCTGGTATGTTCGAACAATAAATTTCCTACCGAGCAAGTATGGCCTCCATTTTTTAATAGCCATGACGATTGCCATAAGCTAACGTTCGTAGACAGCCTTATAACGATGGGATGGAGGGAGGGCGTGACTGAAGTAAGCAATTGACCTCTGATCCTACATCAATACTGCCCCCAATCCGGTACCGGTCGCATCGGATTCAATAATGAATGGTCGAGAGAAATCAGGGAGACCCAACACTGGAACCATAGTCATTGCGCGTTTTAAGCTTCCAAAAGCCTCGGTTGCCGTCGAACTCCACACAAAGCTGTCCTTTTTCAAAAGTTGAGTGAGCGGGAAAGCAATCACCCTGTAATTCGCCACAAACTTGCTATAATACCCTGTTAACCTGAGGAATCCCCATAGTTCTTTCAAATTGGACGAAAGCAGCCAATTTTCCATGGCACACAGCTTAGAAGGGTCAGCCGCCACACCCTTGGAATATACAATATGGCCCAAGCATTCTATCTGAGATAACCCGAATTGACATTTCTTCACATTAGCTACTAGCTGATTAGCCTCCAAAACGCGCAACACCTCTTGCAAGTGTGCCAAATGCTCCCTCATGGATTTGCTGTAAATTAAGATATCATCGAAAAAGACAAGTACAAACTTACGAAGGACTGGCTGGAGAATATCATTCATCAAGGATTGGAAAGTACGGGCGTTTCGTAAGCCAAAAGGCATAACTAAAAATTCATAATGCCCCTCATGTGTTTGGAAAGTTGTCTTATGCACATCCGTTGGTTCCACCTTAATCTGATGATAGCCCGAACGGAGGTCAATTTTGGAAAAAATCTGAGCTTCCCACAATTCATCCAACAACTCCTCAACCATTGGTATAGGAAACTTATTCGGAACTGTGACCTTATTTAAGGCCCTATAATCCACGCAGAACCACCAGCTGTCGTCTTTCTTCTTAACCAGTAACACGGGGCTGGAAAAGGGACTACGACTTGGTTGAATGATGTCCGCCATCAACATTTCTTGCACCCGACGCTCAATTTCATCTTTTTGAAACTGAGGGTATCGGTAGGGACGTACGTTGACTGGTCCTGCAGAAGGAATTAATTCAATACCATGGTCATGGAAACGTACCGGAGGTGGGTGGCGCAAGGGACCAAAAACGAGAGTGTAACGAGACAATGCAGATTTTATTTCATCAGAAACCCCCGAGACAGCATCAGCATCCTCATGAATTCGTACACCCTCTAACGCATTGAGCTCCAGAATAATTCCTTGTTTTTCCTTAAGGATCGATTTCATCATTGATTTCAAGGACACCTGCGTGTGCCTTAACGAAGCGTCGCCTTTCAAAGAAATTTTTCAATCACCCAGCTGGAAGTCCACCGATAACTTATTCCAATCCATTGTTACCGAACCCAAGGTCGACAACCATTGAACTCCTAATATCACATCAGCACTGCCCAAAGGGATAGGAAGGAATTCTTCCACAATAGTAACCTCCGGAAAAGAAATCACGACATCTCTGCACACGTCTTTCCCTTTTACCGCCGTACCAGTACCCAGAACCATGCCGTACCCGGCAGTCTCGTGCAACGGTAACTTGAGCTCCTTGACCAAATCCATCGCAATGATATTGTGAGTCGCTCCTCCATCAATCAAAACGATAACCTCGCATTCAGCTATAAGTCCACGTACCTTTATCGTCTTTGTTTTCGGAATGTCGACTCCAGAAACAGAGTGAAGAGACAGTTGCGCCATTCCCTTCTCTTTTCCTTCTTGTACCAATGCATGCATTTCAACCTTCTTCAGCTGTTCGTCGGAATCAAAAAACACCTCTCCTTCCTTGTCGTCGTCTTGCAGAACTAGCACCTGGAGCTCTTTCTTTTCTCAACGATGTCCCGAGGAGAATTTTCATCACATTTGAAACACAGACCTCGTTCCCTCTTAATTTTGAGCTCACTATCAGGGATACGTCGGACAGGGACACTCGTCGCACTGCTTTCAGTACTTTTAACAAGTGTCGGGCTATTCTTTGGAGGGAGAATCCTATTTGACAAGAAGGAGATTGTTCGACCTGACCCGACCCCTGACCCGATTGCAGATTTCAACGTGGAACTTATTGTTGATGATTGTGGATTTGGGTCTCCAGCTCGATCGTCCAAACTTTGGGCCAGCTCCATTATTTCTGTGAGCCCAGTGGGATTTGGGTTTAAAACCCTAATGTCTGACCGGATCTGTTCTTGCAGCCCACATAAGAACAAGCTTTTCAGCATGACTTCGGGTATCCGTTCTACCGGGGCCTCATATTCTTCGAACTGTCTTCTGTATTCTTTCACGGTTGACTCTTGCCTGAGACTCACGAAGCGATCGCACAATGACCCGTCACGCGTGGGTCGAATACGCTGAAGCAACAGCAAGCGAAACTCATCCCAAGTTTGTATCGGTCTCCTTTTTTCCTCCCATTGATGCCAAGCTAAAGCTTCCCCATCCAAACAGAGGATTGCGGCTTCCAACTTTTCCTTATCCGACAATCGGTTGATCACAAAGTACCGTGCCACCCTATGGAGCCATCCATCCGGGTCCTTCCCTTCAAAGATGGGAACCTCTAACTTTCTCAATCGCAGATCAAATGCCAGGGCTAAAGCATTTTGAATTCGATTAGATCCGTCACTCGACGTCTCTAGTTTATTCTCTCCAACCGCTTCCGAAGACTTCGTCGGAACTGATTGCTCACCGTCATGTGTCTTTCCTTTGTCCACTTTCACCGCCTCACTCTTTCCTTTCTGATCCCATCCCATCTTCTGCGCCATCGTGGCCATTAGTAGGCGTAGGTCCTCTCATAAGACCGCCATCTCCCCTTTTAACTCACTCTGGTTGCCTTCAATCGCACTCAATGCTCCGCCACCTTATGCTCGATAACTTCAATTTGTGTTTCCATTTTCTTCTCACTCGCCATACTCCCAAGAACTATGCTCTGATACCAAAATGATAAGAACTAGATTTCTTATTGAGTATTCAAGAAAAAACACAGGGTGTCAAGGGAGAATTCGAGAGCTCCCGTGCCTCTCCTACTAGCCACTATACAAGATATCGCAAAAATATTCTATCCCCTAACCTCTTTGATGCACAGCGCATATATACAGAAGAGTGAAATACCCTAGCTACCTTTTTTAGCTTAACTAACTAGGTCCCCACTTAACAAACATTTCTCATCCTCTCACTCATTATTCCCTCGAGCCCTCTTCCTGGTGTACACTTTCGTGACCGTGGGTCTAACAGTTTCTTGATGAGGTCTTGGTTGCCAACGAGTTTAGGCATACATGGAGAAAATACATCAAAGGTTGTATCTCTTCAACAAACTTCTCCATTATCATTAGTGGTAGACCGAGAGGAAAGCTCTTTAGAGGACTTCGACAAGGTGACCCTCTCTCCCCATCCCTTTCTATTATGATCGTTGATTGTTTTAGTACACTCTTAATTGGGCAACAAACCGTAGGGTGATCAAAGGCTTCAAATGAGAGTTCGTTTTAGATTCATCATTTATAATTTGCAAACAACTCGATCCTTTTCTCAACTATGCAAGAAGAAACCCGATCCAATCTCTGTAATTTAGTGTGGCTTTTTGAAGAAGCATCTAGCTTAAATGCTAATTGACAAAATATAGAATTGATGGGGTTACACATGGATGAGCAAGAGATGGAATCATTGGTAGCAACATATGGTTGCAGAAATGAACCATGCCAAACACATTGTCTACCGATCATGAAAATCACAAAACATATGCCTTATGGGATCCCTAGATCGAGAAAGTAGAAAAGAAGCTTCTATCTTGGAAAAACTCTTATATGTCAAAAGGTGGAAGACTCACTCTTATGCAAGCCGCTCTATCTAGCCTTCCTTTTTACTATATGTCACTTTTCTTCATGCCATCAAAGATTACTCTCTCTTGAAAGAATTTTGAGGAATTTCCTCCGGAAAGGAAGCAGCAAAATCTCGAGTCTCCACCTCGTCAAGTGGGATAAAATTCTCCTTCCATGGGAGAATGGGGAGCTTGGGCTTCATAGCCTCAAAACTAAGAACAGAACTCTTCTAGCAAAGTTGATTGGGAGATAAATGTAAGGAATGCTCCATGGAAAAAGGTTATAAATGCAAAGTATGGCCCTCCCCCTTGGCTTAAACAATGGAGAACAATCTCTAATACTGCCAATGGACTGTGGAAAGGTATTATAAAGCAGCACAAGCTGATTATGGAACAGATGTCTTATAAAATCAGCAGTGGAAAATACATATCCTTTTGGGATGATAGATGGTTGAATGATGAGACCCTTGCAAGTACGTTTCCTCTCCTTTTCTACTTAACATCATTCAAGAATGCTTCAGGGAAGGATTTATGGTAGACAACTACAGCTTGTCGGAACGAAATCTTAAAGAAGCAGAAATCATTAATTTGGCTGTCTTGCTACATCTGCTTTCCCCATTCAACTAACAAAAGAACCAAACATATGTATTTGGATATAGAACCCGAGGGATCTTTTTCTATTAAATCACTGCTACATGATCTTGACTACCCAAAGCTTGTGGAGCCCCCAACTTAATTGATGCTGTTTGGAAGGACCATTACCCCAAGAAAAGAATTTTTTGCCTATGGGAGGTGAGCCATAAAGCCATAAACACACGTACAAGCTCCAAAGAAGAATGTTGTATATGAGCATCTCTCCCTAGTCGTGCCCTATTTGCAAGAGCAGTGAAAAGTCACAAAGTCATATATTTGTTAATTGTGCCCATGCGGCATCTTTTTGGAGGAAGATTCTCATCTTTTTCAGATGGTACACAGCATTACCAACTTACCAAGCCTCCTCCTTTCCTATACACTTGTAGGTCACCCTTTTACAAACGAGAACATAATTCTTTGGATGCACTTTGTTAGAGCTTTGTTTTGGGCTACATAGACCAAACGAAATCAATGGACTTTCCAAGGGAAAGAGCACTCTTTTGATCAACACTTTGATTCTGTAGTCTTTTTATTATTTCTTGGTGTAAATCTTGTCCCATATTTCCTCATTATAGCTCCACCTCATTGACATCCAATTGGAAAAGTTTTTCGTAACTGTCAGGGTGAGGATTTTTTCCCCTTTCGTATATTCATATTATCAATGAAATTATTTTTTATAAAAAAAAAATACAATGGAATATTGTTCTATGGTTTGTGAATTCCTTTGCGAAGCTTCGGAGGAGCCCTTCCAATATCAAGTTCTTCAAGAAAATGAGAGGTGATAAGGATTCAAGTTTGATTATAAAAGAATCTAATTAATTTAGTTGGTTTGCAGAAATTGCTTTTAAATCAAACGAAGATGCTAGGAATTTGGGGCTAAGAAAGAGGTTGGTTGGTATTTTTGGAAAATGATGGATGAGTTTCAATCTATTTCTGAGGAAATAGTTGCGTTTAGAGAGGTAATAAAGTGCATGATTCTACGGTTTTGGACGATAGGAGGAATTTTCCAAATAATGAAGAATTATGAAGACTCGTCCTGATACCTATCTATATCTTCATAATCCAAAGCAATGTGAAGAAGAGAATTTTGGTCGCCTATTTATCCACTACATTTTTTTCTTTTTTGATGCAGGTGCCTAATATTGAGGAACACCAACATGAATCATAATTTTCCCAGCTAATACCAACACAAAAGTTTAAGCAACTTATCTATTCATTTCACTCTCTATCTGTTGAAGGATTATTTTACAGAGAAGACGAAGGAAGACATCGATAATCTCTTTCTTTGTCGCCCCCTCCTTTTGACATGGGGGAAATAACGGGCTGGAGGGAGATGGGATATTGCATAGGATCGCTAATAGTTAATAATGTGAATCCAAAGAACAAAACCACTTCGAAACAAAGAGAAATTTCTTAAGGATTTACTTAAATCGAGAGAACCGTGGGAAAAAAATACGCAACCAATACGAGATCAGAGATCCGTTAATCAAAAAGAAAAGAAGATTCGAAAGAGTAATTACAATTGGCCATATGCATCTTAATGAGCTTGAAGTCTTCAAGAGTGATGCCCCTATCTTTATCGAGTGATTGCACCACATCGACCTCCTCTTGGTCCAATAGTTGTTTGCTGCAGGTTACATCCGCACAAAGAAATTAAGAACAAGAAAACTGGTACAAAATTTCATATAAGAAAATAACCATTCAAAAGCACGAGAATATTATAGGACCGTACTAGTGTGATGAAGTCCAGAAATTAGCAGCCATGCTTGAACAAATTTGCCAAGTTTTGGCTCTGGGCACCGGAACGAGTGTTTTTTTTTTCCTTTTATTATTGAAGTCGGCGTTGAAAGGAATCCAGCAACTTTCTGAAGGCAGGTCTACATTTGGGGTTGGCTTACACTTGTATAGAAAACTATAATTTGATCATTTTTTGTTTAATTAATGAAAGAAAGGGATAAATTATTCAAAATTTATATCTCTTGTTAGTCTTCTCGACCTTTAATTTTGACCCAACACTACTCAAACTAATACTTCGAATTCCATACGAATTATATATGCATCTAGGTATATTGTAAGGATAGCTCGACAAACAAAATATCTACTATAATTACAAAGTTGATGGTTCGATCCATGATTCCGTTATTGTTAAACTAAAAAAAATGTTTTAACTGTGACAGCTCATATAAGCATGTAACTCTTGTTCTCAGTTCACGACCTTTAACCTTATAAAAAAACACATACTTTTGTTTATAATTTAATACAAATGTGTTTAATAAACTTTTTTGCCTAAATTATTCAAATGCCTCTAAATCTTTGAAGTTAATTTCAATTATACATTATTAGTTAAAATGTTTTACTTCCACTTATTTACCTTAAAATTGATTCAAATATGCCCCCGACTAATTTCACCGTTAAATAAGCGATGAAATTTAAGGTACCTATATTGAATTGTAAATACAATAAGTAGACATGATTTGTAAATAATGATCGGCGAATGTAGCAAGTACACATAACCATGGGCAAAAAACAAAAAATTTGTTGTTCAACAACATGTAGAAGTAGGGATTCAAACTCACGACCTTTTGATCGAGAACATATATCTTAACTAATTGAGTTATGCCAAGTATGATATATCATTAGGCAATTAATATTGTATTATTTGGGTTAAAAATAGGGTTTTATCAAATTATTAACAAATCTAGGATTTTTTTTGTTTCATTAAAAATCGTGAGCCTAAAACATGAGTTACATAAGCATGGGCTCCCACAATGTATGCATACACATGTACACGATATCTATTGGATTTGAAGTAATTTTCCAACACAATTCACATGTGTGACAGAGCTTATTACAATAATCACGCCAGGCATGCAATTTCTCATTTTTCTTATATGATAATTAAAATTAGCATTCACTTCAATTAACAAAGCAAAACCTTCAATAGTGTTGCTTGTACTTTTCTTACCAAGCATAACATTACAACAACTTTCTTCCTATCTAACTTCTTAGAAGACTTCATCAATTGATGGAAGTATGTTTCTACCAATTATCTTGCATCTAACCTCATCAAATTGAACATTAAGATAAACAAGAAATTTGTAAATTTGATTATGTGTATTGTTTTCTCATGTTTCGAGTCTTCTGTGGATTTCCATTCACAATATGCTTTTTTTTTTTCAAATTGGTTATCACATCAAACAAGCATAATTATCTTCTACTTTAATAAAATAGAGATAAAAAAGCACATTAATATTGAAAAATTTACAGAAAACAAAAGAAGAAGAAAAATAGTAAGTTATATTCTTTTTTGATTGAGTTGCCTGTAAATTGGCCATTGGTCTCTCTCTCTCATATGATGGTTTTATAAATAGTGTGATATGTTCCATCCCTAGGTATAGGAACAACAATCAGAATCGCCTAAGAATTCAAATCAACGAACTACACAAGTTCTTGTTCTAGTTTATTTGCAACTAAAATCTGGTTGGCACTAGGTCTTTTACTGGTTAGTATATGTTATTCACTTAGTGTGTTAAATATTTATTTCAACTATGAATGTAGATTGAAATGATGGAGATGAAAGAAGCAACGACTCAAGCTACCGCTGAAGAAGGGTCTGAATCAGCAATGACAGATGAAGAGATATGTGAAAAGGTGATGGGATCATGATCGAGCCATGTAAAAGGGATGGGGTGGAGTCCAAAGTCAAAGTCACGTAGGACACCTTTGAGTCATGCTCAGCTTCATTGTAGCAGCTTGAAGAGATAGATGAGCTTCATGCAGAACTTGGAAATACTAATTAAGAAGTTGTTGGAAGATAAGAGTGTCGAGGTAGATAGGCTACAAACGTAGTTAACCCAAAGACAAAGGAAATGAATGAGATGAAATCATAATGGGATCAAAGATGGGCATGGATTTAAAGTCGATTTTTAAATCAACAAGGACGCGGATCTTCAGAATCATTCAATTTACATTATGTTGTCTTGAAATTTACTACATTTTTTTACTATCTTGCAGTTATCGTCATTAGTTAGGCACATTTTGTCCATTTTGAATAGTTTAATAGCTATCCTGCAGTTATGGTAGCTATTACATTAACTAGATTATTTTTTGGTTGAAAATGTCACGTAAGGGCATTTAGTCCATTTTTGCACGTTTTAGTTAGCTTGGGGCAATCGAAGGATGAGTAACAAGTTCTAAATTCCACTTTAAATGCTTTTAGGTTGTTTTTTTAGTTCAAAAGGCACTTAGAGCATTATAATCCACTTCTTCACGTTTTAGTTAGTTTAGGGTGATCGGGGGTAGGTAGCGAGTTCTGAAATTCCACTTGAGTGCTTTTTAGGTCGAATTTTGGTTGAAAAGGCACTTTAGGGCATTACAATTGATAAATCTCTACAAGAGGGCTATTATGACTCTAAATTGAGAAGAATGCATGTGTATCTAGCTACCTTAGTTAAGAAAAGCATGATTTTAAGCTTTAAATGTTCTACTGCTGTCAATTGATCACCCTGAATAATGGTTCATTGAATTATATAATTATTATTCATTTTCAAGTTCGAATATGTGGCAGCTAGAAGAAGGTGAGCTATCTGGATGAATGTGTATAAAGCGATACCATGCGACAACATTCATTCAAGCACAATGCTCCAGCAAGATGACAGACAGAATGTTGTTTAGAACTTTTTAGTGTACGGATTACTTCATTTGTAATGCATGTGTGACGCCTAAATGATGTGCTATTTCACATCCCTTTACACTTGGGACTATAGGAGGGAATCATTGGTCTTTTCACATTTACGATTTAAGGCATGAGGCACGAAATTTTAGGGTAAGCAGCCGGAATTAAAGGAAACCCAGAACGGAAAGGTTGAGGATTCTCTCGATAGAGGAATTTTGACCACCTGAGGAGAAACCCAACTGAGAAGCAGTTTCAGACGCCTCTTAGTCCTTCTATCTGCATCTAGCTTAATCTTCACATTTATTTTTGTCTTTACTTCTGTTGAATTTCTATTTCAACTGCATTAGTGACTGTATTTAATTATGTAATGAAGAATAGCTAAAGTACCTTTTGGGTAGTTAATGATGGATTTCTTGTATTGTTAACTTTGTTGTGACATTCTTCTAGTTAATGAGTAGCATTTTTCGTTTTTTAAAACTGGTTAGTGATAAATCACTTTCTCCCTAGTTGGTCGCTGGAAGAAGAGTGCTAGCTAATCTCTGTGTTGACAAACATCGAGTTAGTTGAATTTGTTTAAAGAATACAATAGCGAGACGAGTTATCCTTCTTTCCGGAGATGCACTAGACATAGTGTTGAAGCTGTAAAACAAAATAGAGTCTGCTTCTAAAACGTTTGAGTATGAGTTTAGACATAAATCAAGCACAACCCAAAGTATAGGATGCTTAAAAGAGTGACTATACAGAGATTTCAGTTTACTGTTAGTGTTTCTTTTTCCCAAAAAGAGCTCTAGCATCGTCCCCCTTTACTTGAATGAACCTTCATTAACTACCATTTTTTAATTCCTATTGTTACTAATTACTTTTTGCATGTATTTTGAGTACCCAACCCCTTACCAAATTGATTACCTCTTCTTCCCCATCTCTTTAAGACAACACCGTAGTATCTTTCATTTATTCTTATGTAGAAAAAATAAAGTAAGCATTAGTATTTAGTCTGGTTGAGTCATTTGTCCTCATGGATCGATATTCTGGAATACTCTAGTATTACTTATATGATTGCTTATACTTGAGCATGATTTGTCTCTATTTTCAGTTATACTTGGCATGAAAACATAATTCTCTTAGCATATATATGAAAACAACAATCCACTTGTACACATTTTAGTTACGTTATATTATTAAACAAACTTCTTTTTGTTTCAGGTGCATTTTGATGGCTTGTACATTCCTTGGTCCCAGTTCAAGATGCGGTTTCAAGCATTAGATTTAGGTTCTTATGATTTTGTTTTAATTGTTATGAACTAGATAATGTAATTTTATTTTCAGTTATAATTTCGTTCATCGTAAAAATACTATTTATCAATATATATAATTTAATTTTGTTACAAATACCTTCAAATTTGAATGATTCAATTCAAATTTTTGAATGGTTATTAGGTTTCGAGGGGAAAAAAATAAATGATTGTAATTTTATAAATAAAATATTAAATATGAAAATGTCTTTCTCGACGTTATAAATTGTAAAAAATAAGCATATTTTCTGATGTAATTTATATATGTCAGGAAAGATGGAAAAAATGTAATGACTTTTAGCTGTGCTTGGGCCAACATTTTAGGAAAAATGTTAGGTAAAATGTAATATTCCCTAACATTTATATAACATGTCGGTAGAAAGTTCTTCTTCGCCGATGTTCGTAAATGTCGACTGAAAGAATATTTGTGTCAATATTTTAGTAAAATGTCGACCTATAAAATAGAACATGGATCACCCCTGCTCATGTAACACACCTCTGCCTTACTTCTCATTTTCCCCATCTACCGTCAATGTACGACAAAGTCCTTCTGAAAACACAATTTGACTTCCCCTCTTGTTTTTTCAGGAGTGACATCAATGGCCTCAAGACTTTCCTTATCAAATGAGCCCAACGGTCAGAAAATCTCTCTAACTTTCCTCCAACAGCTCACAAATATGTTACCTTATACAACAATTTTTGCTATTCGATAGCCGCTGAAGATTGAATTTTGATTTTCCTTTAATGTTTCAGTACTTTGTTGTAAAAGTTACCGTTGATTGATTACAGCTTGGTACTTTATTGCCAAACTCTTACCTTTTCAATTTTCTTTCGTGCAACACTATTTATGTTGTATGTTTGTTCTTTGGAATGGAAGAAAAATCGTTTGGTTGTTCAACCAACCTCGATCTGAAAAACTTTTATGGTATCAGAGCTATTGTTGCACGAAAAGTTTTTTCTAATCCAGTTTTTTGCTTGAATCCTACTCATGGCCAAAATGGAGACAAACCTAACCATTCAATTTTTTCATCAATGCTCAAGTTTGATCTCAATCATACTCAGCCCCAACAATTATATTTTTTGTAAATCACAAGTGCTGCCCCTCATCAAGACTATGGGTATTGAACAACATCTATATGAAGAAACAACACCAGAAAAGTTCATTGAAGATGACAAAGGAGAACAAATAGAAAATCCAATGTATGTTGTCTTGACAAACAACGATGAGTTACTTACTTCTTGGTTATTGGGCATTATCACAAAAGAAGTTCTCAATATGTTGGTATCAACAAACACCTCCCATCAGGAATGAAATTCTTTAGAGGAGCAATTACTTACCATGACAAAAAAAAATTACATCTTAATGAAGCCTTAGTCAGTATAAAAAAGGGGATCTTACTCTTGATGAATTTTTGAAACAAGTTAAGTCTATATGTGATAAACTTGCTGCTATGAAAAAGTCTTTAGATGACACTACCAAAGTTTTTCACCTAGCTAGAGGTCTAGGAACCAAATATAAGGATTTTAGGGTAGCCATGCTCTCAAGAACTCCATACCCTAGTAAGAACCAATTTGTTTTAGCCTTGAAAAATCATGAACTCTAACTAGGAACAGAGGCTGCTGAAGAAAAAAGAACAAATCAAATAGATCAAAATCAAGTCTTTCATGCTCAAAGAGGAAGATTTAGAGGAAGAGGGAGAGGCTACAATGGAAGAAACAATTCTCAATGAAGATTTATCCCTCATGAAATAACAAATTCACCAACCAAAAATATTCATTCTGCTGTGTATTCCCCCCAATCTACTATACAGTCCTCTCAAAATAATAGTAGGGATGTTCAAGCTTAAGAAAACAACTTCGAAGAAACAAGTGTGTAGTGCCAAATTTGTGAAAAATACAACGACACTGCTCTCCAATGTTGGAAGAGATTTGATCTTGATTATTAAGTAGAAGAAATTCTAAAATTGCTGGCAGCTATGTCGTTTAATGAAATGGCAGCAACTGATCCCACATTGTTCGCTGACTCAGGAGCATCAACACAGGTAGTTGGTAACATCTGTAAGCTTTCCAATTTTAAACCTTATATACAATGGGCATGCAAAACTATATATTGGTGATGGAAAAGGCTTAGATATCTCTCATGTTGGTAAGTGCTTGATAAAATCTATTAAAAAAGAGTTATGCTGGAATAACGTTTTTGTAGTTCCTGAAATAAAAAAGAACCTACTGTCAATTAACAAACTCACTACTGATAATGATTGTAATATTGTGTTTAATGTTGATGGTTTTATGATTAAGAACCAACAGGGACAAATCTTGGGTAAGGGAACTAAAAGAGAAGGTTCATATGCCTTGATTGAACAACCAATAAGCCTTCAAGGTATTTACTACTATCACAGCGAATAGCACACTGTACTATCTTTAGGCTTGATTTTAGCTAGTTTTATTCGATAATTTCGGTGCTTTTACGTATTTATGTGTTAATTTATAGGTACCGAGCTTAATTAGAAGAAAATATGAATTGGAGGTTGTTCGGGTTGAAAAACGGGCTTAAGAAGATAAATTTTGGCTAAGGAAAGAAAAGAGGCCAAAATACAAAAGAACCCGAGGAAGCAACGTTGAGATGCCATGCAAGGTGTTGAGACCTAGAATCAGCTGGAAAATTGAAGCTGGGATCATCAGCATCGAGGCGCTGCTCAACGACATCTTGACTCCATAGAACATCATGCACAAACACGTGTGCGCCCATCGCAGCAATAGTGTCTAGGCGCGCACAACCGTCTGGACGCCCTACATGTGCGCACCCTCCAGCCAGCCACATGCACACGTTGCTAGTGTCTACACGTTGCTTTACGCTCAGCACCCACACATGTGCGCCATTTCTACCGCTAGCCTAAACCAGCGTCTCGACGCTATCCCCTTGTGTCGCCCTAAGCGATGTCCGCCCCGCACAAATTTTGACCACTTAAGACTAGCATCGAGACGCTGACTTATAGCGTCTCGATGCTCGGGCAGAGAACAAATTAAAAGCTCTTTTCTTCTTCCATTTTCGGGGAGGCCATTTGGAGATCCAAGAGCACACTTTGGAGCACGGTGTTTCAGAGGGAGAGGGAGCTTCCCATGGAGTCCCCAGAGCGATCTGAGGCTCAGGATTGCAGGTTTTACGTTGGGAACGAGTTTGGCGAGCATGTTTGGGAGTTTTCTTCCTTTTTTCTATACTTTGTTTCGTTGTGTATTTTTTTTTAGGAATTTCTGTTTGAATTGTGAATTTGAGTGGTGGAATTCCGCCTTGACTCGTTGTAATGCTTAGTGACGTTTTTAATGCTTTATTAATTTATAGACTTTTTCATATCCTCTGTGATTATTCATGCTTTCGTATGCCTAATGTTGTTTAATCTTTTGATCAAGGATTATTCTTGTTGCATGATTTAAGTTTTGGCTCGAGAAAGTAAAGCTTAGATTAGATCTCGATTGCATGACTGTAGTAGGCTAACGTGATGAGCGGAGGTCTATTTTAGAGAAGCATGTGTT
>JAOANK020000013.1:85369-98509 GCA_026257165.2 Telfairia occidentalis
ATATAGTTGATTAATTATATGATAATTAGTTATATTATTAATTTTGATTAATTAATTTTAATTAAAATTAAAATTAACTCTCCACTAAAGAGTAGTTAATGCATTACATAGGAGGTGGATATCCTCCCACCTTCTCTCTTCTTCTTTTCGATAAATATCTCTGTGTTATGAACACAGAGGTTGATGAAAATTCTTGGTTTCACTTTCTCCCTCACAAAATCGATCCTACAATCAAATCCTTGTTGAGATCCAGAGAATAGCGAGTGCCCCAAGTGGTGGTGTTCGTGTTGCTGTGAAGAAGAGTTCTTCAAATGTAAAATTCTTTTCTGTATTTTTGGTTTCTATAAAACGTACATTCCTACCCAAATTCATCTTTGTATGCATTAAGCATTCAACCGCTTTCGCTGGGAATTCGATTCCTTCATGGAGGTGCTGCCACGCACGCCTCGAATCCTCGGCGCGTGTGCCATACACTCCGCCGCCACAAAACCTTTCTGCCACGCGTGAAGATCCATCGCCAGTCCGATCATCGATTCACTTCCACCAATGTGTAGATCTCGACCTCGCACTCCTTCCCGACCCTTCATTTACCAAAATTGCCCCTTTGAAAGACTGAGAAAAGGACAAAACATGGTTAAAATGGCAAAACCCCTAAAAAACACGAAGTCTGAGAACTCCGATGCCTTACTTGTTCTGGTTGGGGTATGAAGAGGTGATAAGAAAGTCGTTCTCAAAATTTCAATTCAAACGGAGCGAAGGAAGTTGGAAACCAAATTAAAAAAAAGAATAAAACACGTTGGCCGTCGCCGCTGCTGGCCTCCGATCGCTACTGCTACTAGCTGCCGCCGTCACTGCCCTCTACCTGCTGAAGGTGGTGCTATGTGGAGGGAAGGTTGAGTGTGAGGGAATGAAAAAAAGAAATTTTGAGGGGAAAGGAGGAGGTTGGCGTGAAACTTGAGAGGGAGGAAGGGAGAAGAATTTCTTTGGGAGGCAATTGGGGAGACTTGGTGGCTAAGTCTTTAGCTACATACTTATAAGCCTCCCAAAACTTAAACCCTAGCCAAACTTCTACACAATTCCAAGAATGCCACCCCCCTCTCCCCTTTTCTCCCCTTTTATTTAATTTTTATTTTTCCAAAAAGAAAAATCAAATTTCTTGATTCAACATAACTAATTAATAACTACTTAATAATCTCTACAAAATAAAAACAAAATAACTCTCAACATTAAATTAAGAAAATTAACGAGATGTTACAAAGAAGTTGATTAAAGATTAAATATTGAATAGTAGATCAGTGATATACAAGTACTAAGTATATCGTTGACAAGTAAATAATATATTAGTAATATACTTCGTATCAGATATATCTTAGTGGTATATCATTGATATTACTTATATACATGATACAAAATTGCTCATGTTATATGAAACCACCATTTGAAAGATATTATAGATTTTTTTTAGTGTGGGTTGTGCCATAACTTTTTTGCTGTATTAGCAAAACAGTCTTATTTATTTATTTTGTCATAGTTTCAAGAGCCTCTAACTATTTTGTTGATATGAATAAAAAAATTTGAACGCAAAATAAATACTAGTAACTTCAGCATTTGCAAGAGCCCATAACTATATATCAATGTTATATCAATAATATTACTTATATACATGATATGAAATTGCCTATGTTATAGGTACGAAATTATATATGTTATATGAAACCACCCTTTGAAGGATATTACAAATTTTTTGCGTTTTAGTTTGGTTGTACCATAACTTTTTGCTATATTAGCAAAACAATCTTATTTACTTTTTTACCATATTTACAAGAGCCTCTAACTATTTTATTGATAGGAATATAAGTATATCTTTTCGATCAAAAGATTATAGGTTCCAATTTCATCATCTACATGTTAACTAAAAAAATTAATAATAATAATAATAAATAAATAAATAACCCCTCAAGTCCAACACAGCCCAGCCTGCCCCCATCGTCCCTCAACTCTCTCTCTCACATCTAAGTTTACTGGAAACCTTCGCAATTGCTTCTCAGCAATGGCGACCACAGCTTGTTTCATCATCGTGAGTAGAAACAATATCCCTATCTATGACGCTGAAGTCGGATCTGCAGCTAAGGTATTTTCTTTTTCTTCATTTTACATCTTTTCTGAGTTTTGCAATCTGTTTTCATTTATCATTGCGTTTCCTTTTTGTCTTTAATGTCTGCAGATTTAGATTTATATTCCCTGTTTAAATTTTTCTCTACTGCGATGATCCACTTTTTTTTTTTTCCAAATTGGTATTTCCCAAAGTAACGTTTCAAAATAAGACGATTTGTCCTGATTATTGTATTGCCGTTCGAAATGGGCACAAATTCACTTTTCATGTTTAGATAGCATATTTCTCTCACGAAATCGGCAATAAACGATGATTTTCTTTTGGCTTTTTAATTACTTTAGTTTTGTCTGTCATTAGTCGCTCATCTTTTTGGCTTGACATGAAAGAGAGAGGATTCTGCTCAGCTGCATCAGTTTATATTGCATGCGTCCCTTGACATTGTTCAAGACCTGGCATGGACTACTAGTGCTATGTGAGTTCTTATTCCTTTAGTTTTTTTTATTCATTTAAGTAGATCATCGAGATACATCTTTGCTCTTCATTTTTTTTTTCCTTTGAATTTCCCACTAAATTCTTTTTCTTTGGGCGTTTTATTCAGGTTCTTGAAAGCAGTCGATAGGTTCAATGATTTGGTGGTGTCTGTGTATGTAACCGCTGGTCATATCCTTCTTTGTCAAACAATGTGCTGGTAATTGAGTTAAATTTCTTCAATTTTCTCACCAATAAACAATAAATGTTAACTTAATAAAATTTTACCTTTGAATCTATACCCCCACCCCCGGTTGCCTTACTGAGGTTTATTAACTTTTAGTAAGTTCGTAATCCTTTTTGAAGATACTGCAGTCAAACATTTCATTGCACGGGACATATGTTGTAGTATGGTTCTGGCATTCTATCTGTAGTTGAGGGATTAAATTCAGCATATAGTTTCTGTTATTTCCTTTTATACCATAGTTCTTTTCGTTTTCCTTTGACTATTCACTACATACGCGATTGATGTTACTTCATGACTCTCGCAATGATGATGGAATCAAGAGCTTTTTTCAAGAGGTTCATGAGCTTTATATAAAGGTAAGTGGCAACTTCACAGGACCTAGGTATTCTTATTACTATTATTATTTTGACATTATATGAAGGTGTGGTGCTTGACTTATTATGTTATATTATTGAGGTTAATTGAAGTATACTTTGGCTCTTACTAGATGGTAGTTCATTTTCTTTTCTCAAGTGGTTAATTTGCTATGAGATCAGGTCTTGACTTGAGTTGCATGAATCGTGGGGGGTGGTCATTTTATTGGATCCCTTGTTATTTGTTAATGTTAGGAATTAGGATGCTCAGATTTTAGGCTCCTCTAGATCCTTTCAATATGTTATGATTGTTTGTGTGGCATTGAATTTTGACCTATTTATTCTAGGAAAACAATGGGTTTTTGGACCTAAAATTGATAGAATGATTTGAAAATGATGTAGTAGAGTTACAAAATATTGTTAATAATTTATCTAGTTTGTTAAATATAAGATTTCATAACGTAATTTAGTTGCTGAAACAACTATTTGTAGAAAACTATGTTGGGACGTACCAAGATTGATTTTCCTTTAAAGTTTCCTTTAGCATTATGCGTGAGTTAATTGCATCACATAGAACAAAATGGACAAGAATAGTTGATTAGTAAGTTCACGCTAACTTGACATTTTCTCCTGATTTTAGTGAAAATTTGGTCATTGTAGATTTTGTTTTCATTAGTAGCGAATCAGAGTCTGAATGTTTAAGGCTTGCTTGTATGCAGAAAAGTGGAGTCAAGAGGGTAATTTAATTGTTGTTCTGCATTTATTTGTATCTGCTATCATAATAATATGTGCCTCCCAGTCCCAGCACTACGTACTTTTGCAAATGAAATTTAAAACTTCCTTCATGATTCAAGATGGACTTTCCTGTATAAGAACTTCTGTAACTACTCTATCTCTCCTTGATTGATGATTGCATTGGCTTTTAGTTTATCTTCTTAGATCCAAGTTAGCATTGCCATCAAATTTTGTAAGTTTCATCAAGTTAGGATTTTAAGACCTTAAATTTCATATCTAGCATAACATAAAATGATAAAATATAAGGTTTAGCTCTTTGGTTTGACGATCTGTAGTCTACTCTCCCCAATTTTTGAAACTTCATGGACGATGTAACACTGTTGTTGGAAAGATTTTAGCAGGAGTGATAAATAAGTACAAGGACGACCGTTTATATAGTTTCATGATCTAATCCATTTCTTGTTGATAAGCAAGGAGCCTAGGCCCTTAATTCCTGGCAATTTCCGTTGAATATAATTTTTCATAGTAAAAATTTTTAATTTATTTTCAGAAAAATTCCTAGAAAATCCTTGGAAATTTTTATCATAGCCTCTCATCTTTTCCTATGTTTTGTGCGTATAGGTACACTATTACCAATTTTTTTAAACTTTGTTGAGAGAAATTGCACTGAAGTTATTAAACTTCGGCTAATTATTCAAGTTATGAATGTACATAGACCTTTTCTTTCTTTGGATGTAATTTTTCAGCTCTAAATCAAATTTACTTGAATCTCATCCATCAGAAAAATTTTAACCTAATTAATTCAAACTGAATGGATGGCTGCGGCGTGAACCTTGTTTGTCTTTCCAAATTTTTTTTCTACTGTTGCCAAGGGTTTTCATTTGGTGACAATTGACAGCTTGATTATGCTCATACCTGAAAATGGCTTTGTGAATTTGTAGACTATACTTAATCCCCTGTACTTGCCTGGATCCCGCATCACATCCTCGCATTTCGACACAAAAGTCCGTGCACTCGCAAGGAAGTATCTCTAGTGTTCATCATGATCGCTTTGTGACAATGAGCTTCAAAGTTTGTAGCAGTCTTGAATTTTCATTTTCATCTTTCCTATTTTTAGTCCTGACATTAATCAACTCGGTAGTTAGATATTGCTCAATGTTGTATTATTGACTTTGATAGCCTGATTGTGGTAGGAATTGCACTTTACAGCATTGATGCAATGCCCTTCCCCTCTCCCTTCTACCCATCTTCTTAAGTAGTGTTTTATGTTCTACCTCTACAGGACATGGATATTAAAATCATCCCAAATATGCATATTTTTAAAAGTTCAAGAGAGCCCATTCCTTTCTAACTTTTGTGGTTGGTCCTTTAATGTCTTTTACTTTTAATGAATGATCTGAATGGCGCAAAGGAACATAAAAAGATCTCTTGAGCAAAACTGCCATCTTTCATGTAAGGCCAAGGAGGAAAAGAATAAGAATCCCTCATGTGAAGTCTCCATCTCAGTGGAGGAAAAGAATAACAAAACCACCAAAACGTTTCCAAAGAAAGATGTGATTCCTAGGGGAGATGAGAAGGTTATAAAAGAACCAAATTTGTGATTAAAAGCTTCTCTAGTAAACCCTTAGGAAAGAAAGATAAGCAGAAGACAGTGAATCTTTGGTTCCCAAGCAAAACAGGCCCTCTTAAACTCCAATTTCAATAGACGACAAGTCATCCACAAGATTCAATCAATTATTTATTACAGCCATTTTGCCCCTACCTGTAGATTTTTAATTTTTGGTCCCATTCCCAAGATACCCAGAAGACACAGCAACGGTGAAAGAAACTGATTTTATAAGGTTCAGTTGTTAAATCATGGGGAAAAGGCTGCTGATGATATTGGTTCTGATGGTGGCCTCCATGAGCTGTTTGGCTCCATGTTCAGCTTCTTCGTTTTTTAAGGATAAGCCATGGGAGAGAAGAAAGCCAATTCTGTCGGTTCCGACCACATCCTCTTCGTTTTCTTCTTCCTCCATTGTGTTGCCTCTTCAAGGGAATGTTTTTCCAAATGGGTAAGTCATAGCTCTGCTCACAGCTATTACAGAACTTCAGATTTTGTTTTCCCATTTCGATTTTACTCTTCTGTTACAGTCCAGAGTGCGGAAGTGGCTTTACAGGAAGTTTCATATGGATTTGATGAATTGGAATTTGGATGGCCTTTGCAAATCTTGATCTTAAATGTATCTTTTCTCGCGTCTTAAAATGGAAAAAAAGAAGATTACGAGACCTTGTTTTCCCACGTTTACTTTGTGCCATATGTTTCTCTTTCTTATCCTATTCGTACAATTTCTGTGGAGTCTATTTGTGAGTGCTTTTCAGAGTGGGGCTTTTCAATTTTTGAAAGAATAAAACACATACCCAAAATGAAGTACTTTTGAAATCTCCAAACCCATTTTACAGAATGTTTAAATTTAGTTGGTTCGTTTTGGTCCTGTACTTTTGGCTTTGATTTATTTTTGTTCTTTTACCTTCAAAACATCTCAACTTGTATCCATCGCAGTCCTATGCTTTCAAAACGTCCATTTTGGACATTCCATTTTATTTTTTATCTTAATTTTACGATCACAATTTTAACATAACACTAAAATTAATAAATTTTTTGAAATGTAGCCATAACTTTGTACTAAAGGATTTTTATTGTGTATATAAATTGTCTTACAAACAATGACCAAAATAGTCACTTTTTAAACGTTAGGACTGAAACGAAAATTTTGAAATATATCGATTAAAATGAATAAAAATTGAAAGATAGGATTAAAATAAATTAAAGTTGAAAGTACAAGAACCAAAATAGTATTTAAACCTAATTGGTTAAAAACCCTTTAAAATATGTTTTCTCTGTTCTTGTTTGAGGTTCACTTTCTTTACTGTCAGTTCCTAAATAACGATTTTGATCAAACATCTGTGTCATTTTCAGGTTCTATAACGTTACTCTTTATGTAGGCCAGCCTCCAAAGCCGTACTTTCTAGATCCAGACACTGGTAGTGATCTCACTTGGCTTCAATGTGATGCTCCATGTCAGCAATGTACTAAGGTAAATTGTTAGTTAAGTCAGAAGTTTATGATCATAGGAAGGAGATTCTTGAAATTTGATGACCAAATGACAGAAGAAAGTTACGTAAATACACCTTTAGTTGAGTTACTTTCATCTTTGAATGTCTAATGTTTTCCATTATGTTACTTCTTGATGTGCCTATTGCTTTTGTTTTCGCTCTCTCTGCCTCTGACTACCTTTAAAAATCCTTGTCATTTCTTCTGGTGCCGAAAGTTAAGAATGCACCAATTTGATGATCCTGCTTCCCTTTCAGGCACCTCATCCACTCTATCAACCAAGCAACGATCTTGTGCCGTGTAAGGACCCTCTGTGTATGTCCTTGCACTCATCTATTGACCACAGATGTGAGAACCCAGATCAATGTGACTACGAGGTTGAGTATGCCGATGGCGGTTCGTCTCTCGGAGTCCTAGTCAGGGATATATTTCCTCTCAACTTAACCAATGGAGATCCAATTAGACCCCGTTTGGCCCTCGGGTAAACCGCTCGACTGCCTGGCTTCAGTAATTCATCTTAATCTTAATATATTGTCTAGGTCCTAACAATCTAAATCAACCTTGCTACTTCCAAAACAACCATACATGAGAGCTTTGCAAAAACTATCATCATATCATGCTGTCATATCTTATTTTTTGCATTCTCCTGATATTGCAACATAATGAAATAGCATCAATGTAAAACAAAATTTTATGTTGAATACCAAACGTATGTATTCATGTGATGGGACACTTTAAGAAGCCACATAATGAGGATAACAACAGACACTAGGTTTTGTAACAAACGTAATGATTCTGATTTGTATTTTTCCTAGTGATCTGTAAAATTTACTGACGACCGTATATTGTTCAAGAGATTGATATTCACTTTGCTAACAGTTTTCATACATTGCTAGTCCTTGCAAACTGTAGTTTCCAGTTCATGTGGTTAAAGAAAATGCACGTAGAGTCGGAATCTAAAGCCAGCTGTTTGAATCTGTTTTCATTTGATTATCAGATGTGGTTATGATCAAGATCCTGGATCATCATTTTATCACCCCATGGATGGAATACTTGGCCTCGGAAAGGGAGCAGTAAGCATCGTCTCGCAGCTGCATAATCAGGGCGTTGTCCGAAACGTCATTGGTCACTGTTTCAGTAGTAGAGGAGGATATCTTTTCTTTGGAGATGACATTTATGATTCTTATCGCGTAGTTTGGACGCCCATGTCACGGGATTATCCGTAAATAACCCACCTTGATCATATATATATATATATATATATATATATCTTTGTTATGATTTATGCTGGCTCCTGTTTTTCACAAAACCTACTTCATGTGTTTGTATCAGGAAGCACTACTCCCCTGGGTTTGGAGAACTAATCTTCAATGGAAGAAGTACTGGACTCAAAAACCTGTTTGTAGTTTTTGACAGTGGGAGTTCTTACACCTACTTCAATGCTCAGGCTTACCAAGTTTTAACATCTTTGGTAAAAACCATCTTTAAAAGCCATTGACTCTATTGCCAGAAAAAAATCGATGCATCTTTATTTTATCTTGGCACTGTTCTTGTAGTTGAATAGAGAACTAGCGGGCAAACCGCTAAGAGAAGCCATGGACGACGACACGCTTCCACTCTGCTGGAGAGGGCGAAAGCCATTCAAAAGCTTACGTGATGTGAGGAAATATTTCAAGCCATTGGCATTGAGCTTCTCCAGTGGTGGAAGAAGCAAAGCAGTGTTTGAAATACCAATGGAAGGTTATCTGATATTATCGGTATGCTCCAAGCCTCCAACTACAATTCATAATTAACATTCTTTGCATTCTTAAGTTGAATGATTTCACTTACAAGTTATGGAATGGCAGTCCATGGGAAATGTTTGCTTGGGAATTCTAAACGGCACTGAAGTTGGGCTCGAAAACTCCAATATCATTGGTGGTACGTAACTTTATATTGCATGTATTGCATGTTATTTCACATAAATTGGAATCTCTTCGGAACCATGCAAAAAAAAAGTCACTCTATTATTAAGGGAAGAAGAAAAAAAACATCATCTCTGTGGGCTTTTGTTGACAGATATATCGATGCTAGATAAGATGATAATCTATAATAACGAGAAGCAAGCAATTGGATGGGCTACTGCTAACTGTGATCGGGTTCCCAAGTCCAGAGTTGGTAGCATGTGAAGATACGATCAGATTCTTCATTCTTAATAAACATCCTTGACCGTAGTGTTTGAAAAGAAGTCCTTGGACATGGCAATAGGATAGAACAAAACTTGTAATGAACAAATTGTCATTGGCTAGTGTAACTTTACGTATGTACAAATATAGCAAGCAACCAAACAAGTTGTTGTAATTGTAACATGGAGTGTAGTTTGGTTTCACCAAGTGAAGTAATAGAGAATTAGAACTGACATTATTTATTAACTCTGCTTTTGGAATTACAAAGATCAGTTTTGATCTCATTGAGGACCTGGTGCAAGCATATTATTGCAGGCAGCCTTGAGAATACACAAAGCTTAAATGACAGTGTGGCTCAAGGTCCGAACTCGAGCCTTTGATAATTGGAAAAGGAGGGTAGCTGAGGACTGTCTGTAAACAAATTGGATGGCCATTGTAATGTTGTGCTACTGACTGTGAGTATACTACCATCGCCCCTCTTGGTTATGGGTTTGAGGAGGATGAAGATCTTCAACTGTAGGACCACGCAGAGGTCAATTCTCTTCGTTCCAACAAATAAAGCAAAAGGAGAGACGACAATATTTTAGGCATATTCATATGGGTTTGGTTTTGTTTTGTTTTCCAAAGAATCTGCTAACCGTTGGGTAAAAATATGAATATATATGTGGTAGAGGTGGAAGCTTGGCGATGGGGCTGAATGCATCCCCATAGGCCTTGGCTTTACAACGATGGGGGGGGTGTTAATTCTGCCTCTGTAAATACGAAAACATGTCCTGCAATGGCGACATATAGTCCATTTGGAACTGAATCTGGCTTCCAAAAGGGTCCTCCTCTGGCATGGGGAAAGAATCCATGTAATTGAATTCAAAGAAGTCCAAATCTGCTGCTGTTGCTGTTGCTCCTTCCCATTTGGGTTGACTTTGGACCTCCTTCTCCCACGTGACCTCCGGCGACGTCACCGGGTCCGACCCGCTGGAGTCGGTGTGCATTCGGGGCACTGACTGGGAATCGGAGGTGTCCATTTGCAGCAATGGGTTGTGGATTGGGAGTTGTACCATGTTGTTAGGGATTGTAATGTTGGGTTTCTGTTCCTCAAAGTCAGGGAACTCCGCGGCAGCCTTGTGGTCGGTGGATTGGTAATGTTTCTCAATGCAACCCTTCTTGTTGTAAATACGACACAGCACCCAATCATCCAACTGCAAAAGGCAATTAATCAACCCACAGGATCCATCAGTTTGAAAGCCAGAAGAGAGGTTGATTCGTGGAATTGGATCGATTAGTTAGTTAACTTACTCTCAAGTTGTTGGTTTTGTTGGCGGCGGATCTATCGACGTTGGCGAGGCGATATTCGTGCATAATCCAATTGGTCTTGATGCCTCGAGGGGCTTTACCGGCGTAGAAGACGAGAGCCTTTTTGATGCCAAGAGCTTTAGGGCGGCCGATGGGCTTGTCGGCACCGGTGGCCTTCCAGTAGCCGGTTCCGGCGGCGCGGTTGGGGCGGGAGCCGTTGGGGTACTTTCGATCCCTAGGGGAGAAGAAATACCACTCCTTTTCACCACAAACAGCCAATTCTGAGAAAAAGAGAGGGAAGGATGAGATTAAGAGAAGGGGAGATGAATGAAATGGGAAGAGAAGAATAGATAGATACCAGGGAGCTGCCAAGGGTCAAATTTGTAAAGGTCGAGTTCCTTGATGATGGGAACGGAGATGGGCTGAGAAGCGCACTTTCTGCAGAGGTAGTGAAGGACTAGCTCTTCATCGGTGGGATGGAATCTGAAACCTGGAGGCAACTCAAGCCCAGCTACAGCTACGGTCATTTGCTATGAAGATACTGTCTGTTCTCTTGTGTGTTTTGTTTGTTTTGTGAAAATTTGTGTTTCGTGGGGCGCCTCAACCTGAAATCCGATCAGATCGGTGTGCTGCTTGTGAAATGTTATTGAGAGGCGAATGGTTAAGGGAGAGAAGACAGATATATATAAGAACAACATCACGTGGGGCTCGCTTAGGCTCAGGCTTATGGGGGAGGTAGCAACCACGCTTCTTCATCTTCTAGAACCCAAACCCCATGGGACCCACCCCCCGCAGCCTCACCCAACCCAACAAATTCCATTATATTCCACCATCATCGTAATTTCAATTTAGATTATATTGTTGCACAAAATTTTCTTTTAAAACAAGGTGGCCGAACTAATCTACAAACACATCTACCTCCCATGCCTACACATGACGATGCTACGTTAATAATGTTTTACCTATGATTCAGAGTTTTAAGGGAGTCATTGTGCTTACCTTCCATTCGAGACTACTATTTTACATATATATCCCTACTTCTATAGCGTGGTATGCTTTTAAGGCATGCTCCCTTCTCTTTGGCGGATTGTGGGGCCTAACTCACACTAAGTCGGGGGAGGGGCAGAGTTCTGCCTTTTGCATCGTCATTATAGTCATTACCGTGACTGCGATGCAATTCATGGAAGAGAGACGTTAGGGCACGCCTTTTCTTCACCAAGTTGGCGAGATGGCTGGGTTGACGTCGGTCCTCACTAACAACATCCGAGGACTAACATTCCTCACTACGGCCTCTCTCTCTCTTGTAATTTTTCTAGAACTTTAGGATGGGTTTCAATTCTACCGTTTGCCTTTCAAAATTATTTTAAAAAATGTCATTCTCTCAAATTTTATGACTTGATGGTGAGTTGGACAATGACTTGGAAAAATAGAGATACTCATGAACATAAATGTTTCAAATTTGCCCATGAACAAGTTTCAATTATATCCCTATAGTTTAAAAATTTTCATTTTAACCTTTAACTTTTAAAATGATTGGAAATCAACTATTTTGTTAGTTTTTTTAAAAAAGAAAATAGAAATTAAATCTGATGTGATATCGAGTTATATAAAAAAGTGAAGAGTGTCGGTCATATTAAAAAATGATGTCATTTGGGAGAAAACGTGAAGAGTTAGGATAATATATCGTTTTCCTTTAACAATTGAAGGTTAAACTTACACAAAATGCTTTGAAAAAGTTACATGTGGGCATGAATGGTAGTCAATGGTTTTAATGTATTTGTTAGCCTTTTTTTTTTTTCAATTGATCATGGGAAAAGAGGTTCCACATTTTGTCTATCACACCTGGGTTGCTTATCTTCCCAAATATTTTAATCGTAAGAGGAGGAGCAGTATATTATCCCAATTCTTAAAACTGTTCTCTGAAATGACCATGTTTTTTTTAATGTGACTAGAACCTTTTAATTTTTTTAATGTTTCATTGCCACGTCAAATTTCTATCTTTATTTTATATAATTTTAAAAGTTAATGATTGTAAAGATATAATTAAAATTACATGAGATATATGCAATAAAACTCTAATTTTAATTTTGCTTTTTACAAACTCGAATTTAATTTTTGCATCAAAGTGTTTTAGGCTTGGTAATAAACTAGTGTACAAGTCTTCATTATTTTGTAGGCATGTGGTCATTTTTTTCACCCTCATCAAATCCACGTTGATTTCGATTTAAGAATGAATATGTGAAAATGAATGTGTTCACACGAAATTTCTGGAGAAATAGAGTACGTGGAGCGAACTTGATTTTTGTATTAATGTAGTGCGATGTGGTATTACAATTTCTAATGTATATCTTCTGATTCTTTCTTTTTAGTAAGTATGCGACTTTGGCTTAGTTTATTGAAGGTCTTCGGCTTTTAGCTTGTTGAAGATCTTCTGCGTTGAGTTTACGGAAGGTCTTCGACTTCGAGCTTATTGAAGAGCTTCAGCATTGAGTTTACGGAAGGTTTTCGGCTTCGAGCTTATTGAAGAGCTTCGGCGTTGAGTTTGTAGAAGGTCTTCAACTTCGAGCTTGTTGAAGAGCTTTAGATTTGAACTTATAGAAATCTTTGGCTTCGAGCTTTTTGAAGAACTTCGGCTTTGAGCTTTGTGAAAGGTCTTCTGCTTCAAGCTTGTTGAA
>JAOANK020000013.1:111419-126672 GCA_026257165.2 Telfairia occidentalis
ATTCTTTTTTTAAAGAAACAAGAAACATAAATAGTTACCAAACATGTTTCTGTTTCTAGTTCTAAAAAAACAAGAAACAGAAAACAAGAAACAAGAAACAAGAAACAAGAAACGAGAAACAAGAACGTTACCAAACGGGCCCAATGACCTAAATACTAAGTATCAAATAACAAGAAAGAAGTCCTTGAATACGAAACTGAAGAAAAAAAAAAGGTAAGCCTAAAAGGCTTAAGATTGCTAGGCCAGAAATAAGTATTCTCAAAAGTTTCAAGTTTTCAACAATATCATGAAAAGAATTATCCTCATACTTCTTTCCAGCCAAGTACCAAAAGGAAAGCTCGAAATTGAAGACTTAAAAAAATGATTTTCTACTTAGAAGCCCACCACCAGTAGACATGCCAACTCATGAAGAAAGCAATATCCTAGAGAAAAATTCAGCAAACTTCATAATTCAAATGCAGAAAGCAGCTTATACCATTACTTTGGGCAAAAAAATATAATCAGTGTTTTAAAAGCGCACCTAGATGTCAGGGACTCGGGGTTACTTCCCCTCTCATCTAGCTATGCAAACTACTTCACTACCTATCAATTAGTACATTAATGACTATCACCCTAGGTTACTCCTCTTAGAACAAAAGATTTTGATCCATAAATACATCCCTTTATGCAGTTGATCCATCTCCTTCCAAACCCTTTCTTCTTCAAAACCATCAGTAAGAGTTCTCAATCAGCCATATCATAAGCTTTCTTGAGATCAATTTTCAGCACCCATCCTCAAATTTTTCGCCTTCCTACTTTCCTCCACTGCTTCATTTGCAACAAGAGTAGAATCAATAATTCGTCTCCATTCAATAAAAGCATTTAGCCCTATTGATATTGTAGAAGCTAACATCCTTTTTAATCTCTCTGCCATGTCCTTAACAATAATTTTACAGATGCTAATGCGTCAAAAGTCTTACACCTTCTCTGCATTTTCTTCTTTTTGCTTTTGGTTTTGAATAGATTATATATTATCAGGAAAATAATAATAAGAGCTTTCAAATTCTTAAGCCAAGCACTTTATAGCTGAGCATTCACGTGATCACGTAAAGGCATCCCAGAGATGGATACCCTGTATACATTAAAGTAGTCAGACAGAATTGTGCCCAATAACACATTAGACCAAGGAATAAATGTAGAAAATTCAGTAAAATACCTCTGGACCATTGAAAACAGAAGGCTCATTCATGTCATTCCATATGTATAAAGAAGGAGTCGAACCAGCATAGTTTTCTAACGAGAACTTCTCTCCCCACCATGACCTAATCTCTGGACTTAACATGTCCAGGTACGATGATGAACCTGGCCAGCACCACCCATCATAATCATTTCCAGCAGCATCCTTGACATAATATCCCTTCTTGCTTGCTTCCTTATGCAATGGAAAAGAATCATCGCGCTTAATATGAGGATCCACTATGGTAACCATGTGCCTTCCTTTGGCAGCCAACTTCCTCTGCATCTCTTCCGGATTTGGAAAAAGCACCTTGTCCCATGTAAAATACCTCTTTCCATCCGTGTGCTCAATATCAAGCCACAAGACATCGTAGGGAATATCATTTTCATCAAATTTGGAATCGACATGGGCCACATCCTCTTCGTCTCTGTAATTCCACCTACACTGATGATATGCTGTTGCAAAAAGCTGCGGCATTGCTGGAGTCCCAGTAACACTTGTGTACTGGCGAACAACATCCTTAGGGCCTGGACCTACAAAAAAGAACGTATCCACAATGCCTGCCTCACTCATCCAAAAAGTATCGATCCTATTTTGAAATGAAGGAAGAGAAATCCCAGATTCAGCATCCCAGCCAGATCCAAGAACATCAATTTGCATTTCAGCAGCATTCAACCAAAAAAACCCAGAAGTTCCCCGCATTTTTCCGTGCGAAATCATGAATGGGATCGCCCCGTATATCCCAAACGGAGACTCATGAACATACTCGAAAACATCCAAATTGAACAGCCTGTAAGGTTCCGACTCCACGACCTCGGGTCCTCTCGTGGGCTTCAGAGCGAGACTGGTTGCATGCTCCGGTATTCCATAAACAAAATCAGCATCATAAAACGAAACGTCAAAACTAACGGATTGGGGACCGTACGGCCTGGTATCAGTATGTCCTCTAAACTTCTCCTCCCAGTCCTCGCCTTCTTCCTTAACCCTCAATTGCTCAAAATCGAATAAACCATGAGAGTTTAAAGATAGGACGCGGTTACCTGACTTCTCACGCACGAAAACCTCAAATGGATCTTGCCGAAGAACTGCCTCATAAGCATCGGACAAGTACACAATCGAAGAGGGGCTCAAATCGCTGCCAATTGTCTCAGTTGAAATTCTCTGCAACCAAAGTTTTTTGCTCAGAAATTCGTCCAGAATCACATCGGGCACCTCGAATCGCTTTTTGGGTGGACCTACAGAAGGATCCTCGTCAATCCTAAGGCGCACAATGCCGTCTTGATATACAGAAAGAGTGAGTAACAGGGGCTTGGTTTGATGTTCTGGGTCCTGATTCCTGGGGAGGAGTTTGGCAGTGAGATCCCCATCGTTGATGGAAATATCGTGAGCAACAAGGGAACAGGATCCGGGCTTAAAGGCTCGGGCTCGCTTGCAGAAGGGAGTCTGGTTGCAGTTCCTGAACTCGTCCTTCTTCCATGGGAGAACAAAGGTCAAATGCAGAGACAAGAGTAGAAGAAGAAGGTAGGAAACTCTCATGGTAGCTTTAGTCAGGTAGTGATCATAGTAGATTGATTATACGAGAAGGGGAAATGGAAATGGAAATGGTGGAGAAGACTGAAGTGCAAAATGCAAAACCTCCAATACTAAACGAAATGAATGGATTTTTGGACCCTTCGCAATTAACCAATGAAAATGGATTTTGGAGGCAACGAGCGTGACTACAAACGGGTCGATTCTTCTTCGGCCTTTCTTTGGGTCGCCATTTTACTTTTGGGTCTATTAAGCCCTTGCGAATGGGGAAATTGATTTTTTTGCACCGGTAAAACTTTAAAAATGGGATAACTACATATTACGCCCTTTTCTATAGATCTATTTCATAAAAGTTCAGAATCCTTTTTATTTTCATAAATATCTGTTGGGGCCACTTGACATCTGGACCATCGAGGGAAGACCGCATGTCCAAGAGCCATGCCACCTTGGGTGACCTCGGCAGTGGCCGAAGTAAGGTGACAAACGAAGGGCAGACATGGGAAGAAAGGTTGCACGCTTAGTAACTCTACACCCGCAAAGGGCACCGGACGAAATGCAATCAAGGGGAAATCCCTCCTCCAATAACCCAATCGCCGCCCGCCGTAATCCACCGCGGATTTAACAGTAACCACCTTTGTCGCACGCTCCTTCATCCACCATAAAAAGGGTGGCCACAATGAAAGGTACGTATCAATCCCGATTGAAATTGACTTCCACTGCAGTTACTTAGCTGACTTGAGCGTCGGAGTGTGGTCGGAACCACCCTTACCTCGTTTCTGCCTTCTTTGCAGGTTCAAATAGTGCCCCAAGAGCTTTGTTCTCATTTCAGACACCTCTGTGTAGAAACATTTTGGCGTCGTTTATGGGAATCTTAAAATAATCAAGCCAAAACTCGTCAAGATGGCTCGATCAGATTCCAATCACTCTATAACTGATAGACGCTGGTCGCGGTCAAGCAATGAAAGAACTGTCATCGTACAGCCAGCCCCCCTCACCCAACCAAGAGAGGAGGGAGGGGTCGTGGACGTCAGACAACTACGACTCAAATCGAAGCCCTACAGGCCTTGGTATGAGACTAGGCGCAGGTCATTCAGACCGTACAAGCATAAGTACAGGCGCTGACAACCCAAGTGACACCAGCATCGAGCGTTTGATCGGTCTCCAGCGGATGCTAGAAACTTGATCGCCATCCGGCGCGATGCACCGCAGTGTACGGTTCAGTTTTAGTATAGTGAATATGAGTGTCGAGTGTCATCCTCGGGATTGGGTTTCTAACTTGATTGATTACCACAGATAATTACATCTCATTTTATCTAGGGAATCCATTATTAAGAAGGAAATCTAAGTTACATTACTCCTACTCCTAGATAGGTGGAGGACACATAAAGAGAACATGCCTTGAATCTAATTGCTATGCTTTGTAACACCAAACTTCACTAAAAACGGACTTCCCTATCGTCATGCAACTATAAGCTGGGTTTAACTAACGTTCGGCTTCCTCTCTCGAGCTCAGCTAGTCTCTTACTAAACATGCAGACTCAACCTCTCAGTCTAATACCCACATCAATTAGGAAAGTGGTTATCCCTAACCTCATTACTTAGCTAACAACTAACATAATCTAGAGACTAATCTGTTTAAAAAGCAATCTACTCCTAGTATTTTCTCCCGAAACATAGAGAACCTATTTATGCATGTTGGCCAAACAGATATAAACATTAAATAATAAGAACACGTATAAAACAATTCAATTCGACAAGCTTTATTGCAACTCCTAAATTAGTTCAACAACATCTCCCTTATTCCTCACCCAATAGTGATTGAATGCTAAAATAAATAAAAGACAACAACAAATAAACATAAATAGTAAATGAGTTTATCATGAAGTAAAATCCTAGAGAGTTGTAGAAATCAGTTGCTCCATGAATTCGACAGTCAGAATCGATTATTCTGCTTTAGGTTTCACAAAGTTTCTGCCTTCTACAAGCTCTTCTCTATAGGAATTCAAGATGCAACAACAAAGGATGAAACTTCTGTGGAAGAAAAATCTCGAATTGAACTCTAAAAATGACGACTACCACTCCTACTTGAATTGGCACTGTCCTTTTCTATTTACAGGCTTTCCGTTGTGATTAAGAAATCTATTAGGTTAAATCGTCCATGTGGCTCGCATCCAATGATTGATTAATTTCGCAAAAGAAATATTTGTTTCGATATTTAAATTTCTGTTATTTTTGTGCGAATCCTTTGTGTCCATTTTACTCTAGAATTGCTCAATCAATAATTCTACTAAAATAATGCTCCATCATTTATCTGCTAAACCAAATATCCAGAATCAACAGTAATTAACCTTAAATTTTTTCTATTTAATTCAAATGTTGGCATAAATAGAATGATGCAACAATATGAAAGTCTAAAAAATCCTATATGCAAAACAAAGATAAATCAAACAATCATTTCATAATTCAAAGGCAATTTCCTCCAAAAATGAGATGAAATCTAGCCTAAAAATACTACTAATAACTCTCTTTTGGAGAGTTATCAGCATCTTACATGGCAGCAGCTCGTTGGAGTCTTTTTGCACTTCACGTGGTCAAAGTTCAACTTAATCAATGAGCTGCCAGCTCACTAATTTCACACTTTCAGCTCTCAATGCCTCGAAATTACTTTTGTTCTTTATTTTGCTCTTGTAAAAATCATTAAGCAACAACTTAAGTAGTGTGACCACTTAATTTAGACAGCAAAGCTTATAATTCATTGCAAAAGAAGTAAATATCAAGTGCATAGTAACAATAGGGCATGATGAACTTAATTAAGCACTAGAGTACTTATTCCTATTATTTTTCACACCTTAGGGGTGTTTTTCTCCATTTTATTACAAATTAAATCTAGGATTAATTCTTACTCTATGAGTTTACACTCAAAGGATATGTATCCTTAATTTCAAATTTCTAAGTCAATTCCCATTAATTATCTATTCTAAATAGATGGTTTGCTACACGATGTTTTGAACCTTTATGGTTTTTCATTTCTAAATCAAATTCTTGTAGAAACAACACCTAGCTAATCAACGAAGGCTTGGCATATTTATTTTCCAATAGATATTTAAGAGCAACATGATCATTGTACACAACCACTTTAAATCCAGCCAAGTAGGCTCTAAACTGCTCAAAAGCAAATGCCGCAGACAAAAGTTCTTTCTCAGTAGTGGTGTAATTAACTTGAGCATCATTGAAGGTATTACTAACATAATAACAAGATGAATGCACTGATCGATCCCTTTGTCCCAACATAGCTCCCATTAATCATTGGCACCACACATCACCTTAAATGGCAGTTGCCAATTAGAGGCAAATATAATAGGGGCATTGACTAAGGCGGTCTTTAATTTATTGAAAGTTGCATGGCACTCTTCATTGAATAAAAACTATATGTTGGCCTTTAACAATTAGCAAAAGGGTTTCGAAATCTTGGAAAAATCTTTAATAGACATCCTATAATACCAAGCATGTCCAAAAAATCTCATCTCGCCTCTCATTCTTTTTAGGGCTCCAATTTTTCAATTATTTATACCTTGGCTTCATCAACTTGATGAAATTTTGTGACCCGACACAATGCCCACTTGACCATGAAGTGACATTTTCCAATTCAAAAGTAAATTAGTCTCTTCACATCTTTTCAATACTCTACCCAGATTAGTGAGACAAGAACGAAAAGTCTTTTCAATTACAGAAAAATCATCCATGAAAAACTTCATAATTGACTTCTCCATATTAGAAAAAAATTACCATTATACACATTTAAAAAGTGGTTGGGGCATTGCAAAGACCAAATGACATTCATTTGAATGCAAAGAATCCATAGGGACAAGTAAAGTGGTCTTCTTTTGGTCTCGTAGGGCTACAGTGATTTGATTGTACCATGAATAGCCATCAAGGAAGCAATAGAAATCTTGTCTAGTTAATCTATCCAACATTTGATCAATGAATGGTAGAGGGAAATGATCTTTACGTTCAACTTGCTTTAGCCTTTTGTAATCTATACATATCCTCCATCCAGTTTATGTCATAGTGTGGATAAGCTCATTGTTGTCATTGACCAGTATTGTCATTTCCCCTTTTCAGGCACAAACTAAATGAGGTTACCAAATTTCTATCAACAATAGGGTAAATTATTCTTACATCCAACCATTTTATAATTTTGTTATTCACTACCTCTTTGATAGTTGGATTTAGTCTTCTTTGTTGCTCAATTGATTTGAAATTTCCTTCTTCCAAATTAATTTTATGCATATAGAAGGAAGGACTAATGCCCTGAATATTAGCTAGGGTCCAACCAATGGCTTGCTTGTACTGTTTCGACAAGTTTAATAGTAGGATTTGATTTTTAGGGTTCAAAGTGGAAGAGATAATGATGGCCAAATTTTCCTTGTTCTCCTAAAAAAAAGGCATATTTTTCAAGTGTATTGGAAGGATAGTTGAATTTAAGAGCCTCGAAAAAGATTTTCTATCAGTCAAATCTAATGATTCAAAGGTTCTCCTAAGGTTGGAAATTTTACAATTGTTCTTCCTCTCCTATTCCATTTTCAAATCTTTTACAATTTCTTCTTTTTCAACTCCTCCAAAGCTCTGGTAATGTTGTATCAAATTTTGTTTCTCAAACTGATTCTCGACCGACTCTTCTATCACAATGTTGTCTCCAAATACATGCTACAAGAACGATGCTTTTATGCCAAATATAACTGAAAATAGAGACAATTCATACTCAAGTATAAGTAATCATACAAGTAATACTGGAGTATTCTAGAATATCGATCCACAGGGACTAATGACTCATCTATACTCAATATTATTGTTTACTTTGATTTCTCTACACAAAATACGTGTAACGTGCTACAGTGTTGTCGTACAGAGATGGGGAAAGAAAGATAATCAATATGGTAGGAATTTAATACTCGAAACACATGAAAAAAGGCAATTTGTAATAGCAAGACTTAAAAGAGGTTAGTTAATGAGGTTCATTCAAACAAAGCAACATAATGCTACAACTTCTAGGAAAAGGAACACTAACAGTAAATAGGAATCTCTGTTTAGTCACTCTTTCAAGCATCCTACACTTTAAGTTGCACCTAATTTATATCTAAACTCAAACTCAAACATGTTAAGAACAGATTTCATTTAGTTTTACAACTTCAACACTATGTCTAGTGCATCTGCGGAAACAGGCAAAACTCCTCTCACTGCTATATTCTTTAAATAAATTCGACTAACTTTATGCCTTTCAACACAAAGATTAGCTAGCACTTTTCTTCCAGTGACCAATTGGGGGTAAATCGATTTATCACCAATATAGTTCAAAGAAGTACAAAATGCTACTCATTCACTAGGAATAAAGCCACAACAACGTTAACAATATTGGAATGCTATCATTAACTACCCAACAAGTACTTTAGCTACCCTTCATTACAAAACTAAATACAGTTATTAAAGCAATGGAAAGGGAACTACAACAAAAGTAAAGACAAAGACAAATGTGAAGATTAAACTAGCTGCAAAAAGAATTACTGGGAGACATTTGAAACTGCTTTACAACTGGGTTTCTCTTCAAGTGTTTGGAATTCCTTTGTCGAGAGAATCTTTGCTATTTTTGTTCTGAGTATCCTTCTATTCCGGTGACTTACCCAAAAATTTTGTACCTCATTCCTTAAATAGAAGTCCCACAGTACAAATATGATTGATTATTTAGTATATATGAAAACAAACCTTCTAATTAGGTATATCCAGTTATAACTGATAGGACCAACTAGTTTAGCTTCTTCTGCTAAATGAATAACTAGGTGAACCATGATATCAAAGAAAGCTGGAGGAAAGATCTTTTCAAATTTACAAAGAATTAGTATGATTGTGTCTTGTATTTTATCCAACGCCTCAACATCTAATATCTTTGCTGTCAAATGTTAAAAGAAGTTTGATAACTATGATAATGCATTGCTCACATCTTTAGGTAAAAATGGGTGAACCCATATTCGTAGAAGGTGTTGCAACAAAACATGTGAATCATGACTTTTTAATCCAAATATCTTCCTATCTTTATCATTAACACATCTGCCAATGTTTGAAGCAAAACCATCAGGGAACTTAACGATCCTTAAGAATTTGCCAAACTTTATGTGTTCCCTTGCAGTCAATGTATAGCAAGCATGAGGCTTTAACAATTTATTTCCAACATGCTGGATATGTGATTCTTTACGAATATTTAGATCTACTAAATCCCAATGTGCTTTATTTGTGTATTTTGTTTTTTCTTCAATATTTAATATTGTCCCCCAAAATGTTATCGCATATGTTTTTCTCAATGCATAACATCGAGTTTATTTCTAATCTTAAGATTCACCGAATACGGTAGCTAAAAAAAAGACTTTCTTCATCCAATTTAGGTCATTATGAATCTGCTTTCTTTTCAAACGTAAGGTATTGGCTGATTTTCCTAAACATGGAAAATTTATGTGTTCCAATTGATGAAGAATATCTTGTCTAGAAAAAGTTTGTGGTGCAACTCTATATTTTGGTTTTCTATCATGCTACTTACTTTTACGCCAAGAATGATTCATAGGAAAATTGTGGCAATGTCCCATATAGCATATTTTACTATGTAGTCTCATGGATGAAACATCTTCATTACAAGTAGGACATGCTTTATTGTAATGACCCGACTTCTAATACTCAATTTTTCTAAAATCGCTACAATTATGCATGCTTAAAACGATATAAGGACTCAATGGCTTTTGAAAATTTAATTCATTATAAAATAATCAAAATAATTAAAAATTAGAATAATAAATAATTTACTAGGATCCTAATTTAAAATAAGAAAAAATAATAAAGTCTTCTATAAAATTATAACAAATGCTAAAATCCAATAAATGTTTAAAATTACAAAATAAACACTCCAACGATAATTCAAATTATAAAAATAAAATAATTAAATTGTGGAAGACTATTGACTTGACCATGGCCTCTTCACAATCAATCTTCATCAACCTGCCATTACCTAAAAAACATTTAAGGAAAATGTTGAGTATTTTAAACGAATACTCAGTAAGTAACCCAGTTTGTTGGGTTAGACATGCAAGTACATACAATCATACAATGCTCATGTGAGACCTACTTTATTAACGATTTCAGTCTAGGCTCGCAGCCTAATTATTATGACATGTCATTATTAATCCTCTTAGTAACAATACACTCACTCCCTTACTAGTGCCGCCTCTGGAGTACTAGTGTGAGTTTTTCTTAGGGAGTCCTACTATTACCTGATAATAGATGACAATCAATCAGTGTAGCCAACCCCCTTCCCCCAAAACATCGACCCTCTAAATCGGGAGAAGTTGTCACTCATTCAGTCCATGCGTAGGTTCTGAAATAACTTAACAATTATATCATATCACATATTCAATTAATAAAACCCAACAGTCTAAGCCACCCAAAGATTATTATCAGACGGTGCCTCTAGCAAGCAACATGCTTATACTAATCCCGACATTCAACATAATTTAATGCGATGTAAAGAAACATAAGAATCATACATGTCGTGTTTATCATCAACATAGGACGCATAATACACAGTCAGATATTTTACAAGGCAATAACATACAACTCATCTAACCTAGCTCGAAGGCTTACCCAAGAGTAAAGCCACTTACCCAGCTTTCTAAATAATTTTAAATTAAACCTTCCTAGACTAGTCTACTCTCCTCAATCAAGTCTCCTACAAAATTTCCAAAATTAAGGAGATCATCGATTTAATCCCGATAACAGGCTTAAAGCACATCTAGACTATCGTTTTGGAAAAAAGAAATATACCGAGCTCATTATATAGCACGTGTCGCCGCTGACCACCCGTCGGTGAGACACTTCCTTCTGTCTTTGGGTTGTCCAATAGCTGATCTATTCGTTAAGCTAGGTCACGCACCGAGATGCCCTCTCACTACTGTTCACATGCTGCTGAAAGTCTACGAATTGGGGATGCACACGCCGCTTGTCATTTTTGTTGGTGTTGTCTGCTGTCGTCACTCAAGCCTTCCTTCGACAAATCTGGGTACGGTGAAACACAACTACTACTGTCGCTTGCCCGGAGAAGACACCTAAAAAAGTCGTTAGTTGTTAGTTGCGAGAAAGATAAAGAGAGATAATGAGTGAGAGAGAGAAAGAACCTTGCCGCCACATCTACAGCCGTGAAGTAGTGTCGCTGCCGCTAGGGCAAGAGAATGTGCTTGAGAGGGAGGAGAGAGGGAGACATCTTAGATTTTCTCTTTGCAACAGAAAGGTGGAGGCCAGGGTTCTCATCCTTTTCTATTTAAAGGGATACACTCCAAAACTATAGTCTTAATTCTCTTTCTATTATTTACAAAATTGTTATTTCTCTGATCATGCCCAACAAAGCGTCACCGCAAGTGTACGAGTCGATCGTAGTAATAACGGCCAAAGAGGCCAAGTATCATCCTCAGAGAATCATGTTCTTTAATTCTTCTAGTTATCAACTAATTCTTTTCAGTTTTATTTAGGGATCACAAGGTCATGCAATAGTGAAATTTAGAAAGTAATAAAGGAAACTCGCTAATGTGTGACGAAAATCGAGGGGATGGCAGTTTTAGAGTGTTGGTGTTTATTTTTATCGACTCAATTAAACAGTCAATTAATTATTCGAATGCATTTCCTTTACCTCTTTTCCTAAGTTTAGAATTTCAAAAGTTCGAATTTCCTCTCTCGAGCTCAACCACCCTCAATTGATTAGCCTAATTCAATTTCTTGCAATTAAACTAACAATTGGAAACAAAATATTCATCAACAACCCCACGCACTCTCCTATCACTCTTGTGCATACAAGAATTCGTGTTCAAATTCCAAGGCCTAATTTATCACCCTCTCTCAAGCAAGATAATAAAAGCTAGCACCTAACAATCAATGGCCATTTAATTGCGAGGTATTTAATGTTGGAATTTGAAAAGCAAGCAGAAAATTCAATACAATCTATAAAGAATCAACAAATTTAATGGGTCTTTAAAATTTCAACACCCTAAAACTCAAATAAATTTGCTACTACACATCATGAATAAATACAGAAACATCTAGAAAAATCCCACATAATGGACAAGATACTGAAAATAAAAGAGAAGAGAAGACTCCCAGATGAATTCCACGCCCTTTCGGCTGTGGGCACGCTTTTTGAAGTAAGAAAACCCAATCCTGAGCACTCCAAGACCTCTCTGATCTTCCAGAACAGTAACCTCCTCAATTCCTGTCGAAACCCTTCGAAAATCGCACCTCCAAAACGTTCTCTCTGACCCTAATCGCGAAAGAAAACATTTATACTAATATGTCGACAACGTTGAGATGCTATAAGACAGCGTTGCAACGTTGGTTCGGAGAATTTTTCCAAAACGTGCATTTTGGGCGAGGTCAAAAAAATTGCAACGTCTCGAAGCTGTCCTTGTGCGGCAGGGCAGGGCGCGCGTGTGTTGGGTAGGAGAGGAGCGCATGCGCACACGCTGGGTGGCAGAGATGCGCGCGCGAAACGACATTGAGGCAGTGGTGCTTACGGATAGGGGAGCCAATGCGCTCGTTGCTGCTGAGGTGCGCGGTAGTGACGCTGTCTTCAACAGCATCGCGACGCTATTGAGCAGCGTCTCGACGCTGATGATCCAAACCCAGAAATTTTAGCTGATTTCAACGTCTCAACGCCTGTGCATGGCGTCTTGACGCTGCCTCCTCGGGTCCCTTTGTAATTTGCCTTCTTTTCTTCTTTCCTTAGCCAAAATTAGTCTTCTTAAGCCCGTTTCTCGACCCGGTCATCTCCAAAATCATATTTCCTTCCAATTATGCTCAATACCTACAATTTAACTTAAAAATACGTGAAAGCACCAAAATTATCAAACAAAACTAGCTAAAATCAAGCCTAAAGATAACACATTTCGTGTGCTATCATTCCCCAAATTATATTTTTTTCTATCTTTTCCAAAAAATAAAACCCAATTAACTTCCTAATTTTTTTCCTACTTTTTTTTCCTAATCTTCTTTCCTAAACTAACTCCAACTAAGTTATATTACCTCCTAAAATTAACCTAATTAGTCCAAACAATTCTTAGCCACATAATACAATTAATTCAAAATTATACTCATAAATGGTAAAATTAAATAACGGGATGTTACATTTATAGCCTTTAGTACACCATCCTGACAAGTTACCATAAGTTGGAAAGTAATTGATCGTGCACAATAAAGCTACATGAAGTTGGAAAACTTGTCCATTGTATGCATTGTAAGTCTCAAGACCATTAATTCATAAATCTTTCAACTCATCTATCAAACATTGTAGAAATATATCAATGTCTTTTCCAGGAGATTTTGGACCTGGAATAAGTAACGACATGAAGGAAAAAACATGCTATATGATGTACTCATATTGCCGAATGGATTAAACCCATCAAAAGAAAATGCTAATCTAACATTTCGAAAATCTTTTGCAAACCAAGAATATTGTTTGTCAAAGTCTATTCATGCCTCAGCAGCTGCTGGATGTCTCAAAACCCTTTCAACTACCATTCTTTTCTCTTATGCCATTTCATTTCACCAGTAGTATGTTTTGAGTGATATAGTCTATGTAATCTCGACATTAATGGAAAGTACCTTAAAACTTTTTGTGGAATCTTTTTATACCAAACCACATCGTGGACAAAATTCTACCCTTTGATATTCTTTCCAAAACAACATACAATCATTTTTGCATGCACGAATACATTCGTATCCTAACCCAAGTTACGCAGTAGTCTTTTTGCATCATAATATGAACTTGGAATTTTTGTGTCATTAGGAAAAACGTCTTTCAACAACTGTAACAACATGTCGAAAGATTTATTGCTCCACTGATTAGGTACTTTAATATGCATCAATTTCACCAAAAAATGTCAATGTAAAAAATTGAGTGCATCCAGGATACAATTCTTGATTAACTTCATCCAACATTGTTAGAAACTTGTTACCCCTAGTTTGTCTATTGTTTCTCATTCCAACCTCAATTGTTGTTTGATGTCTAGATTTGTTTCCCCTTGTAAAATAATTCAACAATTCAATCACATCATCATTGTTCTCTCCAAATGTTGTTGAACTAAAATTAAATGATGTTGCAAACATAGTTCTCAAATAAGGAGTTAAATTAGGTCTTTATCCATGAAAAATCCACCTACTATATGATGGAGACATTCCAAATGAGTACAAATCACCTTCAATATCACCTAGCTGTTTCATTTTGGTCTTCCAATATGTTACCCCACTTTCATTCACTTGATATTTGGCCATATCCATAAATTATTTTATTCCGTCAACATACTCTTTACACAATCTATCTCAAAGTTTTATCCAACTTCTATCCATATTTTTCCTGCCATTATATATTAATTAATATAAGAATATTATAAACATAAGTATTTTTTATAGTCCATTATTATAAACATAGTTGTTAGACTTAATTGTGCTTTATTATTTCCTTTTAAGTTTGTTTTGTACAAATCTTCTTATTCTAAGTTTTTGTATGTAATTTTGGAATGAATGAGAATGATCTTTTGAGCATATATTGACTCATCATCTCCAAGTGGGTCCCACCTAATGTGGTTTATTTTAATTTTAATAGATACAGTGAAAGTATTCAGATATAAAGTATTATTATCAAATGTAGGTTTGAAAATTTAAAATTATAATAAACGATAATTGAAGCTAACAATAATTCTTGATTATCTTACATTTTAGAATAGAGTTAAAAACAAACTATATAATTAATTAATTATTATTAACATTATTAAAATTAAATAACAGAATAATACAAGTAATATTCATGACATATTAAAATACAACAAGCTTAAACAATATATATATTGTAGGAATCGAATTTCTAGCGAAAGCGATTGAACGCTTAATGCATTCAAAATTGAATTTGGGAAAAACATGCATTTGAGAAACCAAAATACAGAGAATAAGAATTACCTATGAAGAGATATTTCTTCACGTAAATCCTCTGGATGTTGATGAACAGTAACACAAACACCACCAATTGAGATACCCATTATTCTCTTTAGGATATTAGGTCGTGGAAGTGTGGTCTCCAGAGAATCGCTAAAGAGAATGTGATGTGAGAAAATGAGAGTTTCTGCAGAAGAATTGAAGAAGAGCCTCTTCACCTGCTTTTCTCTCATAGAGCCTCTTCACCTGCTTTTCTCTCATTTTATGTATGTGAGAGAGGGATGGGAGTGGATTGAGTGAAAATCTCTCAACTCACCACCTCTATCGTTATAACTCCCAATGGAAGTTATCATTTTATTTTTAATAAAATAAAAATAAAAATATATTTATTTAACTAATTAGCATTTAATTGGTTAAAATCAATATTATTTGAATCATATTCAAATAATATTTCTCACATAACCTATAGTTTTAATATGAATCCTATTCATATTAAAA
>JAOANK020000013.1:126772-138924 GCA_026257165.2 Telfairia occidentalis
GGGTGGTGGGTGGTGTGGGTGGGGAGGGAAGAGGGAGGGGAAACATCTTTTGTTCTTAACTGCTTGAACTTTGATTCTTGAAGAAAACCAATGTCTGGACAATGTTATCAACTACTTTCTTGAAATTTCTTGAAAAGAAAGCCAAAACTTCAATGGACTTTGGCGCTAAAGGCCCTGGTTTTGGAGAGAAACAGTAGACTATTCAAGAACAAGGGAAAAGTCGGAAAAAACTTTTAATTGCACAAAATTTTGTTGTTCATTTTGGTTTTCTGTCCATAGTTTTTTATCTAATTATTTATTTTTTTGTAGCAAATTTTACTCTTGGTTCAATTTTCGTTAATTCAATCACTAATTTTAACAAAAAATAATAATATAAAAATCTCTGAAAAGACTCACTAATTTTAATGAAATCAAGTTTGGGTTAAAATTAAGTTCGATCAATGCACAAAATCGACCACTGAATAACTCTCTTAAAATTTATAAATTTCAGCAAAAAGAAAAAATATATTTTTCTGTGAAATCTTATCAATTTCATAACATACATATGCTTTATAATTTATTGCACGTATATAAAAGTACTTTTTTTTAACAATTGTTCAAAATAAAAAAGAAAATTATTTAACGGTAAAAATTGCAAATACTTTTTCAAGTTTAAAGTAAATATTACAACAATTATCTAAGTTTAGGTGCAATTTTGATGAAATTGAAAGGTGGGTAAAAATTGATACACTGTTGGATCTTTTTTCTTTAATTACAATTCCTTCGCAATCTACTCAAACTGGAGTGCCTTTCTTCTTTATTTTGCACTAGGCCTGCCATTAAGAATTGGAAAGCTGGGAAAACGAAGGCATTGTTGTCATCCAACCTTAACACCTAACTCCAAACCTCTTGACAGAGGATCCAATTGAGAACTTTCTAGAATTATATCACTAGGTCTAGGTATTGAAATTGGTTGAGGAAAGACCTGAGAATCCATATAGTGTTAAGTTAGGTTGCACGAACACTTCAAAAATGGCCAAGTGTTAGTGTCGAACGTGTGTTGGACACTGTCACGCGTCCGACACGTGTCCTGTTTTTTTTGGGGGGGGGACATGCGGGGACACGTCGGCGACATGCGGGGACATGTCAACGACACGTGAACCTATTATTTCTAATTTAAAAAGAGTGAAAATAGCCCAGCCCATTCAGCCCACAAAGTTCTAATTTTAAAAATTTTAAATAGTTAAAAAACAACCGCCCATTTTGAGCCCACAAAGTTTTTATTTTAAGAAAGAGGCAAATATCTACTTTTATTTGAGATACTCATGAAGATAGCAGCAACCCATTTTGTAGCCCACAAACTTTTAATTTTTGAGCAGCAACAACCTATCCTTTTTAAAAAATCGTATTGTATGAATGTTATGTACTTATGTTGATGTTTAAAGGTAGATATCTACTTTAAAAGTAATATATATTGATAATATGTCAAAATATGCACACATATATACATTTTTTTATTAAAAAAATTTAACGTGTTTCCGGAGTGTCATGTCCTACTTTTTTGGAAATTGACGTGTCGCCATGTCCGCGTCCGTGTCGCGTCCATGTCTGTGCTTCTTAGGGGTTAAGGTTGCAATCAATATCACCACACATGGGATTATTTGGCGGAGGATTTTTAATGGTGTGCAGAATTCTTGGGTGAGGTTGAGTGTTGTGTAAGATTTATTTTTTTCTTCCATAGTCGGTAGAGCCTTTTTGTATTGCTCTTTTTTTTCACCTTTTATTAGGGTTTTTTTTAGCCTGCCTGTCCTCTTTCATTTGTCTCATGAAAGTCGGTTTCTCTTTTAAAAAATGAAAATATAAATAAATAAATAAAAGGAAGAAAAAAGCATAACACCATACATAAGAATATAGTACAATAGACTCAAGTTGTTAAAATCAGCTAATAAGTTATAATATTTGAAGATAAGTTCCTTGTCTGCAATGACCGGTTTGATTTGATTAAATCCAAATCCTCAAGTTGGTGTTCTTCATCCTCAACTTTTGCTAATTATACTAGCAATAATAATCGTAATAATTTGGGGCCTTTATGTGGGTCTAGGGTTTCAATCTTCCATTCTGTTTTATGCTTTTATTGGTCTACCGTTGGTACTTGTAGTCTCTCTTCTATCTATGTATCTTTTCATTAATGAAAAATTTGTTTCCTTTTACAAAAAAGTTATAATCGAAGAGTTTGAAGGTGAGATTCTTTGTATGCCTCGCATTACTAATTCACTACAGGAAGTCATCTAGTACATGCCGGAACAAAGGGTTTTATTGTGACAAGCTTTCGAATTAAGCACAAACTTGGAATTAGGTGCAATTTCTGGTTGAATTGTTTCTCCTCTCCCTTGTGCGTTGTTTTTATTTATCTCAACGTTCTTTTATATTATGTTTACACTTTATTGGCCCTTTTTGTATTTATTTCTTTTTTGAAATGGGAACTGCCCTTTCCCCTAATTTCGTCCATCTTCCAGTAGGCAAAGGACATGGGCACTGCCTTTTTTTGTATTATTTCTAATTTAAACTATTTTCTTAATAAATATAGAAATTAGGACCGTTTCTTTTCAAATTTTATTAGACGAGTTTCGTATGTAATTGATAACAATTACATCGAGGAGCCCTGCTGAATTTCAGTAGGCCTGTCTTTTCTTTTAATCGGAAATAATGTCATTAATGAAGTGAAACAATGTACAAAAGCTTATGGTTTACAAGAAAAATATCCAGTTTTATTAGTTGGCCAGTCAAAGACGGGGAGATTGAGGACCTTATAACGTTGTTACATATTATTCATAGCCAGAAGCTGATGGATGTTGGTGGTTTGCATACCACTAACTTATTGTTGTTTCATCTAACAAATACTCGAGCAATTTGGCATAAGGGGACCGCTTAGATGATTAGAAATTTTCCTAGGAAATCTTGCTTTTGGGAGCATTGCAGATTTACTATTGCAAATTTGCAAACATTACTAGAGAAAGGGCTCTAATGTCCTTGTCTCTTGACTCTCTCCCAATTACGCTCCCAATTACGCTCCCGCATCAAAGATATTGAGAGACGAAAAATCACATGTATCTCCATTGATCTGTTACTCAAAGTCTTTGGTGGTATCCTAGGAAGTATGGACACTTTGTTTTTTGACAAAGTATCTGTGTCAAAGTATGGACACTTTGTTTTGTGACAAAGTGTCTGTGTCGGACACAAATACGTTTGGACGTGCTTAGACACGTGTTCGACACGCAATTTTATGTGTCTTTTTTTTAAAAAAAATTTCGGATACGTGTCGGACACGCCACATACACAAATCCGACACGTTGAAGACATGCCCCATGAATTTTTACCAAATAAATGGCCCACCCAAATACCTGTTATGTTAAAGCCCAATAAAAATAAGCCCACTTTTATTTTAAAAAAGAATACATTTATATTATTATTTTGTAATAAAAAAAACCTAAATAACAAACAAAAGCCTCTCCTTCGACTTCTGCCTTCGTTTCCCTTCCCCATCTATTTTTTTCCTAAAACATCGTTCAACAGCTTCCTCCATGTGTCGCTTCTGCCTCCGCCACTGTCGCAGACACTGCCGCTGCCGCCTCTGCCATTGATGCCTCCACCATCATGCAGTCGAGTGCTGCCTCTGTCGCTGCAACGCGTTGCTGTAAATCATAACTTCATATTTTTGTTTTTTCTTTCTTTTTAATAGTTAGAACTTTGGAGAAAAAACTAAAATAATTTGGGTTCATTTTTAATTTTAGATGACATCTTCCTCCTCTAGCAATAATAGTTAGTCAACCGTTCCTTCAATCTCTACCTCTAATATTGAAGATGAATCAAAACCACTTTTGCAATAAGTGACGAAGCATAAAAAATTGCATGGTGGAGGTGGGAATTTTTCATAGCAATGTAACTTTTGTCATGGCGTAAAGAAGAGTTCTTATACAAGGGTTAGAGCTCATTTATTAAAAATAAGTGGTTAAGGAATTGAAATTTGTCCAAAAGTTAATATATTGCCGATATGCAAAAATTGGAAGATGAGGGAAAGAGTCATTTGGCTAAAAAGACCCCAAAAACATTCCTTTACCACCTTCAATCATATCCATTGGTGGAGTTAGTGTGAGTAATTCTCTCACTTCCAATAAGTTTGAGCAAAAGAAAAGGAAGAATGCTCCAAGTGCAATAGAAAAGGCATTTAACATTGCTTCAAGGAAACAATTACATGCAATTATTGCTCAAATATTTTATTCTTCAGGATTGCCTGTTCATTTAGCAAGAAATCCACATTCTTTAGGTGCATTCACTTATGCTGCAAATAATTTATTGTTAGGATCTGTGCCTCCTGGATATAATTTGTTGAGGACAACTCTTCTTCAAAGAGGAAAGACAAATATTCAAAGATTATTGCAGCCTATTAGAAGCACATAGCGCGAGAGGGGCGTGAGTATTGTGAATGATGGATAGAGTGATTCACAAAGGAGACCTTTGATAAACTAAATGGCAATTACAGAACGTCAGCCAATGTTTTTAAAAGCAATGGATTGCTCAGGTGAGGTCAAAGATAAGTATTTTATTGCAAATTTGTTGAAGTTATTAATGATGTTGGCCCTCACAATGTGATTCAAGTCATAACGGATAATGCTCTTAATTGCAAGGGTGCAGGTCAACTTATTGAATCTCAGTTTCTGACAATTGTATGGTCACCATGTGTAGTGCATATTCTCAATCTTGCATTAAAGAATATTTGTGCAGCAAAAAATGTTGAAAACAATCGGTTAGTGTATGAAGAATGTAGTTGGACATCTGGAATTGCTAGTGATGTGATGGTGGTGAAGAATTTTATCATGAATCATTCAATGAGACTTGCTATTTTTAATGAATTCGTATCTTTGAAATTGCTTTTTTGGGGCAGAAACACGTTTTGCATCGGTCATTATTATGCTGAAGAGGTTTAAGCTCATTAAAAGTGGTTTGCAAGCTATGATTATTAGTGACAAATAGACATGTTATAGGGAGGAGGATGTTGTAAAAGCGAGAGATGTAAAAGAATTAGTGTTGGATGATTTATGGTGGGACAAAATTGATTATAACCTTTCCTTCACTTCACCCATATATGACACGATTCGGATTTGTGATACCGATGCACGTTTATGACATGTGGGATAGTATGATTGAAAAGGTGAAGACAATAATATATCGACATGAAGGAAAACATGGAGATGAATTCTCCTCTTTGTATGAAGTGGAGGATAATATTCTAATTGATCGTTGGAACAAGAATAATATTCCACTCTATTGTTTGGCGCATTCTTTGAATTCAAGGTACTTCTTGATTATTACATACATCTTTCTTTCTTATTCTTATTCCATTTGTATTATAATTTGATTTCTAAGAGTTCAACCTTTTTTTTACTTATAACGAGGTACTATAGTGAGCAATGACTTAATGAAGGCCCTAATTGAGTACCTTCACATAAAGATATTGAAGTAACTCATGAGAGAATGAAGTGTCTCAAGAAATTCTTTTCTGATCGAGAGGACCGTGCAAAAGTGAACTTGGAATATGTTATTTTTTCGACTAACGGAAAAGATTTTTCTGATGTTGATTTCATAGCTGATAGGTATAAGGTTGATCCTAAAGATTGATGGGCCATTCATGGTGTCTATACTCCAATTCTTCAATCAATTGCCTTTAAACTACTGGTGCAACCTTCCTCATCTCCGTGTTCGTGAGAAAAATGGGAGCATGTACTCATTTATTAACTCTGTCAGAAGGAACAAAATGTTGCCACAACGTGCAGATGATTTGGTATTTATCCATAGCAATTTACGTTTTTTATCAAGAACTCCAGAATATTTACAAGGAGAGTCAAAGTTATGAGACATTGCTGGAGATTCTTTTGATTCTTTTGAATATGTTGGCATGCTTGAAGTAACTAACTTATTGTTGGATGAACCAGATTTAGAGGCTGTGGTTTTTACTGATGATGGTGGTAATGGTAGTGGGGTTGATAGATGTGATGAAGATGAAGAAGATAACCTAGAAGTTTGAGATGAAAATTTTAGTTTTTTGTATGGAAGACTGATTTTGATTCTGGTACTTGTTTTAATTTGTATTGTAATATTTTGTTTGATAATGTATCTTTTACTATTGTTATTTATGTATCAAAGAAACATATTTTGTTTGTTATGTTCAATTTGTAAGATTAATTTATTTAGAAGTATTACAACATCAATATATATGCACATATATTATCTAAAAAAAGTAAATAAAAAGTTACGTGTCCTAGATGTGTCCGTGTTCTATATTTTTAGAATTTGGCATGTCGTATCGTGTCCGCGTCCGTGTCTACGCTTCCTAGGTAGTATCTTTGGATAGATTCAACCTCATCTGGTGCCGCATTTTCAGTTCAATGAAGCCTAGATCAATTGCACACAGTTTAGCCTTTCCAAAACAAAGCAAAGTATTGTAGGATCGTGCTATGAAGCACTTTTTTGGGAAGTTTGGCTTGAAAGAACTTAAAGAATATTTCGCGATTCTTCTAGGGAAGAAGAGATATTTGGGAGACGTTCAATATAGAGCTTCTCTTTTAAGTTCTTTATTTAGAAATGCGAATGTATAATAACAGAAGTAACTGCTCATGTGCACAGACATAACATATATTGATACTTGGATAATAGATTTCATTGCTTCCAACTGTATGGATGAAGGACTCAATTTTACGTTGTATGTTCATTCTTTTGCAGATGATGGGCAAGATGTAGATGGCTTGCCTAATGAGGGTGTAGAGATCACTTGCTTCCATATGGTAATGTCAAATTTAAGAATGTAGTAGTGGGTCTGAACTTTTCTTGGATGTCTTTTACTTGTAAGCTTTAAGCCAACTTTTTGTAGTATATGTTTTTTTTTCTGTTCCCTATTGATTGTAGAATCTTTTTAAATTGTCACCGAAGAATTAGAATAATGACATTTCAGAAAAAGAGAGTAGTGTACAATAACTTACTTCTTTCAAACCATGGGTTCTTATTGTCATTCATCATATTTAAAGTTCCATCATGTATTTGTATTTTAACGTGTGCTTCTAACAGTCTTCTCAATTGATGCTATATATATCGTGCTATAATTTTGTAAGGAGTAGCACCTCCCAACCCACCAAAAGTATATAATAAAATGCAGTTATCTTGCAAATCATCTTTTTCACTTTTTGTTTTCAATTAAAAAAAAATCATGACTAAATCATTCAATGGATAATGACATACGTGTATGTTCTGATGTGACATTATTTCTCTAGATAGCTGAAGATCTTCAGCGGGTCTTCTCTGTTTCAGATTGTTGAAATATATGATTATAACGCCTCATGAATGCTACACTTTTTTGTGGGGTGCAGGATGGAGCACATTACATGATTTATACACCATCCGATCCGCTTCTTTTTGTTGCCATGAAGGTACCTATAAATTAGCAATAACTATGCCATGTTATGCTCCAATTTGAACACTGTTGTATTGATTGGGATCTCTCCATCGTTTTTACAAATCAGATGTTTGGTGGCTGCTGAGTTTATTGAGCGATGACTAATCAAGTGTATCTGGCCATTTGTTTATGCAGGACAAATTTGGCCAACTAACAATTGCTGATGATGTAAGCCGTCGTGCATTTTATGAACTCTTCCTTGTCTGGTCCTCTTTAGTTTGGAAATTCCTTAAAAAGCAAACTAAAAATGATTGCATGTGTTCGTAGTGCTTTAAACATCTTTATCAACAAACAACCATTTCTGTTATTCTGATTGGGGAAGACCAGCTTTGAGGTCGGCTAGACTTGACTTCGATTGTTATCCTGCATTTTTGCTTTCAGGCCTCTGTGCATAGTTTAAGGAATGAATAGATTTAGAATAATTGGATCACTGTGAATTTGGTGATCATATATAGTGAATGAATGCACGAGGGCTGAAGTAATATTGGGAGCGGGGAAGAGTAACTGACCGGTTAGCTAATCGGTTAACCATTCATTAAACCATTTACTCTATATTCTGGAAACAGGAGCTGTTGGAGGACCCAGCAATTATCAGTGCCATCGACGAAGAGACCGAATTTAATGCATTGGTGGTATGTGAATATGTTCTTTAGTAAAAATTTAGATGAATTTACTGTGATGGCTTTTGTTTTTTTGTCTGCAGGAGGAGGACGCTGCTCTTCTTGAATCAGTTTTAGGGAAAGAATAACACAGCACAGGTTTGATTAGAGACCACTAGGTAGCATTTGTAATATATTAAAAGCGCCCGTTCTTGCCTTGTTCCATGTCTTGCTTTTGTTTGCCTCATCTGATCAGTTTCACAGGACACATATCAGTTGAGGGCTCTATCTAATCAAAAGCTTAAATGACTTCTAGGTCTGGGTCTTTTTATTTTAATATTGTAATTTTAAAAACTATTTCCAAAACTATTGTAGTTTTAAAACTATTTTAAAAAATATTGTAAGTTTAAATGAAGATCGTCTCTTCAAGAGACGACTTGTCCACCTTGACAAAAATCGTCTATTGAAGAGACGATAATGCGACAGGTCAAAGAAATGAGTAAAATTTTGCCATGTCAAAACTAGTCTCTTAAATAAACGATCTTCAAAAATGACAGACCCTTCTCACTGGCACAGTGGTTCTGCTCCACACCTCCTTCCCAGTCGCCTATGAGTGCACGGGTTCAAATCCCTGAATTGTCATTTTTACTTATTTTTTATTTTTTTTTGTCCGAATTTGTATTTTTCTTTTTTTTCTTTAACCAAATGAATATTATTTTACCATTTCAATATTTATTTAAATTTAATTTTTTTAGTACATGGTTATTTTATTTTACAAAGAAGAAGCATCTAATTTATTTAAATTTTAATAAATCAATTAATGTTATTTCATTTTCTTTTTTTTTTTATCAAATGAATATTATTTTACCTTTTCAAGATGTATTTAAATTTAAATAAATATTATTTAGTTATATAAATCATTTCTTTGTACAATAAAATGATTAATATTTTTGTTTACTTATTTTTTCTTTTCTTGACCAAATTTACTTTTTCTTTTCATTCTTTTACCAAATTAGTACATGATTATTTTATTTTATGAAGAAAGAACCATCTAATTTATTTATATTTAAATTTCAATAAATCAATTAATGCTATTTTATCTTTTAAAAAATTAAATAAATATTATTTAATTAGATTCTTCTTTAACAAAATAAAATAATCATGTATCCAAAAGAATTAAATTTAAATAAATATTATTCGTTTGTTTTTTAAAATATTAATCATTTTATTCTAAAAAAAATGATTTATATAACTAAATAATATTTATTTAAATTTCAATAAATCTTGAAAAATGTAAAATAATATTCATTTTGGTAAAAAAAAAAAAGAAATTGAAATAACATTCATTTAGTTATTGAAATTTAAATAAATAAGATTTATATTTCTTGGTAAAATAAAATAATCATACATTCAAAAAATTAAATTTAAATCAATATTATTCGTTTGTTCTTAAAATATTAATGATTTTAATCTACAAAGAAATGATTTATATAACTAAATTATATTTATTTAAATTTCATTAAATCTTGAAACGGTAAAATAATATTCATTTGGGAAAAAAAAAAAAGAAGAGAAAATAAAATAACATTAATTGATTTATTGAAATTTAAATAAATAAGATGCTTCTTTTTTTGTAAAATAAAATAATCATGTATTAAAAAAAAATTAAATTTAAATAAATATTATTTATTTATTTCTTAAAATATTAATCATTTTATTATAAAAAAATTGATTTATATAATTAAATAATATTTATTTAAATTTCAATAAATCTTGAAAAGATAAAATAATATTCATTTGTTAAAAAAAGAAAGAAAGAAAATGCAAATTTAGGCAAAAAAAAAAAAAAAGAAATGATAATTTTGGGATTCAAACCTCTGCATTCACAGGCGGATGAGAAGGGAATGTGGAGGGCACAACCACTGCGCCAATCAAAGAACTCTATCATATTGTTGAAGATTGTTTATTTAAGAGACAAGGTTTGACGTGGCAAAATTTTAGTCAGACCTATCGCAATGTCGTCTCTTCAAGAGACGTTTTTTATCAATGTGGACAAAGTCGTCTCTTGAAGAGACGATCTTCATTTAAACCTACAATATTTTTAGAATTAGTTTTTAAAATTATAATATTAAAATAAAAAATCCTCTAGGTCTGTCATTTCATTTTCATCTTTTTAATACGTCAGAGATGACAAAATTATTTCGGTTATCTTCTTTTGCTTAAAAAATGGATTTTTTTATAGGCTTAAAATCCACATCAGGCCCTAAACTTTTAAACTTTTTTGGAACTTATTAAACAAGTTCGATTTCATGGATCTGAAAACTGAATCGTAGGTCTCCTTTTGACTAAATAATTTCCAGTCCGTTTGATCTGAACTGAATTTATGTGAAAATCGATCGGTTCAATCCTTAAAGCAACTCGAATAAGTAAATTAAAGATTTTTTGATTATTTTCAAATCAACTCCAGCACAAAAGTAAGCATGATTAATACACCTTTGGATCATAAAAGTAATTTTAAAAGGATTTTCTGCCCACGAATTAGGCTGGAAGGCATTTTAATAAATATTTTAATTAGGCTTGAAAGACATTTTAGTAAATATTTTTATTGTTAAATACATTTTTAGTCCTTGAGTTTGTGAGTAGGTTTCTATTTGGTCTTTTCAGTTTCAAAATTTGATAGTTTAGTCCCTAACCTTTAGAAAATAGTTTTAAAAGGTTCCTAAAGTCAAACTATTACCATGGAATGTTGACGCGTGGCAGTTTGAGAGATTAATTGCATGGTGATGTGTTAATTTTAAATGACGTGACTAAATTGAAATTTATTAAACAATAAAAATTTAATAAAACAAAAAAAATTGAAAAAGAAATATCAAGAAAATAAATAACTGTCACGTCAAGTGGAAAATGAAGAAGAAGAAAGAGAAGGGATGAAGAAAATTTTTTTAGGTTCTTGTTTTATTGAATTAATTTAGAAATTAGAAAATAAAAGAAGAAGGAGGTGGATAAGATTTTTTTTTTTTGTGTATTTTTTAATTTTCTTTATATGTTTCTTTTTTAAATTAAAATTTTATTGTTTAATAAAATTTCAATTTAGCCAGGTCATTTAAAATTAACACATCACTACGCAGTTAATCTCTTAAACTGCCAAGCCAGTATTCCATGAGTGATAGTTTGACTTTAGAGACCTTTTAAAACCATTTTCTAAATGTTAGGGACTAAATTGACAGATTTTGAAACTTAGGGACCAAATAGAAATCTATCCTCAAATTCAGAGACCAAAAATGTATTTGGGATAACCACATATATGGCCATTTTAAAAAATAGTCAAATGACTTCCTGTTTTGAAGAATGTCTGGCTTAAATATAGGAGAATTTTTTTTAGTACTTGGGAGAATTGTATTCAACAAAAAAAATCTATAATATAGGGAATACAAAAAAAAACTATTAATGAAAAATTTAAACAAAAATTTAAACCACATTTAAAGAAAAATCTAAACTAACATTCAAATTTGAATTGTTATTCAAACATATACTAACAAAAAAATCTTAAAAATATATAATAAACATTAAAAAAAAAATTAGAAATAAAAATATTAAAACTGGTTAGAGCAAATATAATATATGCATCATCCTGTATACCCATAAGCAAATATAATTGTATTATATACATCATCATGCCTACCCATGAGCAAATATAATTATATTATATATATCACTCTGCATACCTAAGAACAAATGTAATTGTATTTAATATTATATACACCCTTGTGCATACCAGGAGCAAATATAATGTATTTAACATTATATATTGTCACACATACCATGAGAAAATATAATATATTTAACATTATATACACCGTCATGCATAATAGGAGTAAATATAATGTATTTAACATTAACATTGCATTAAGAACAAATTAAAAATATATACTACAAATAACAATACTACCCAAATATAATTAGAAGTACAAATATTAGCAAGCAGGCTAAATCAAATATAATATATTTGACATTATATACAATTAAAAACGAATTAAAAAAATAATAAACATTAATAAAAAATATATTTA
>JAOANK020000013.1:148154-159226 GCA_026257165.2 Telfairia occidentalis
AGTTATTCATCTTCTAACTAAGCTCTTGGTTGGAATCAATTTGTTAAGTTAGCCTTATTTGTGTAAGTTTACAAAGATCCTAGCAAGACCTCTAGCTTTGTAAATCCAGCATCTTTGGTGCTTATCACATAAGCTCCAAGTCTTCTGTCAGAAAGGTCTGACGGTCGGATTCGCAACTGGTCAGCATGATCGGGGTAGGAGAGTCAATCGCACATGTGGTCTGAGTGCCTTTCAAAGCGAGCATGTAGCACTCGTGGGAGGCGCACTGCTCGGCATCGGGAATTTCATGACTTGATAGTACGTGGATGGAATTGCCTAGAGGAGGTAAATGGTGGGTCGTCTCAAGATGGCGTTGTAGGCTGACGTGTCATCCCCGATGACGAACTCTAGAACTTTTGTTATTTTGGTGGGTCCCCTACCTAAGCTAACTGGTTGCTCGACGTATCTTTTGGGGGTCACTCGTTCGGCCAAAAAGCTAATCAGGGGGTGGGACTCGACTTTAATAGGTGTGTCCCCCAACCGAGCTAAGTATATATGGATAGAAGAGGATATTAGTTGAGGTGCCGCCATTGACCAGCATGCGAAAGACCTTTGCACGATCGATGTCGGCCTTGATGATCGTCATTGTGCGGGTTGTGACACCTCCTAGCGTCTTTATCATCAAAGGTGATGGGCACTGAGGGCTAAGCGGGCAAACTTAGGCAAACCTCATGTCGCGCTTCTTAGGCTAGGGCCTTCCTTTTCTGTTCAAAATGGCCTTCGGACTATCCTCTGAATATGGTGTGGATCTTAGTAGGGCGAACTCCCATAGGCGACCGTGATCTATCTCGCTCTACGGTTGTAGGGGCGTCTGTTGCCCTCCGCTAGGCTACAAATTTCTTGAGATATCCTTTCGGATGAGGGTCTCATTCTGCTCCTTCAGCTCTTAGCAGTTTAAAGTGTCGTGGTTGTGGTCCTTGTGAAAGCGGCAAAATTTGGATTAATCTCGTTTATGTAGCTCGGCCTTCATCTTCTCTAATGATGTGAACAGGCCAACTTCTTCAGCCTCTTATTCAAACGTTTCTCGTCTCATCTATCGTCCCTCCTCTTGTCCTATTGTATGTCCCTCGATCACGAGGAGGCAAGGTTGGTTGTCTTCTCTTTCCCTTTCTGTGAGGACGATAGAGCATGTCGTTTGACTGGTATCTTTTTGGAGATAAGCAGGTCTTCTACCTGGCGTGTGAAAGTAGCTCAACGAACGTCTTCGGCTTTTGCATGGTGATGAACTGCATCATTTTTTCTTGTGCGCAACATCCTTCAAATGCAGCTATGATCACCTCGTCTGAGTACTCGCTTATGTGACTACTTCGCATTTGAAGCTGGTGACAAACTACCACAGCGTCTCGCCTTCCATTTGATGAAGGGTCATCAAGTGATCTAGTGGATGCCGGTCTTCGCTCCTTCCGAGGAACTGGTCAACAGAGAGCTCGACCAATTCTTGAAAGGTTGAGATCAGTCCAAGATGGACTTTGTGATACCAAGCCCGCGCGGCTCCCACCGGTGTGACAGAAAACGCACAACACTTGATAACATTCAAAACTCGGTGGAGCTCCATTTTGGAATGGTATGTGTCTACATGCTCGATGGGATCCGAGGTCCTATCATAAGATTTCAACGTCTGATCCTTGAACCTCTCTAGGATCTCGACATTCATGACCTCTAGGGCGAAAGGCTCTAGTCTCGGTTTAAGGGTTTGCCCTGCAGTGGTCATACTAGGGGCCTCTGCTGGGGCGGTATACTTCTGAAAGTCTTTAAGTTCCTCGCACAAGCTCGTCTTGAGCTCAACGCGAATTTTCTCTATGGCATCCTCCCATCTCGATTTTCTTGTCACATCAGTGCAATGGTGACTCTGACTGCAAGATTCGTTGCGTTTCTACTGCTTGGCATTGAGCTTATCTTGCAGGTCATGTTGGGAATGATTTGGTCTTGAATTGACTTGCAACTCCGAGGGTTGGGCTCGCTATGTCAGTGGATCCATTTGGAGCTTAGAGCGTGGACGCTTCTGAATGGGTGAAAGTTGGTGCGGCGCTCGCTACAGTAGAGTCCCACCCCAAGGGTATGTGCGGTCGCGCTGTGGTTCCTCAGTCCCTGTGGAAGGGTCTTCGCGACTTGAGACGATTGGTTAAGACCTGCATTTGCTCCTGCATATGGCATTATATGGTTTGTGCTTGATCTTGGACCAAGGATTGCAGGGCCTCAATCTGCATCGTGGCTAATTGGCATCCTCGGCCTCTTTTTCCCTACCAGTTGGTTGGGTCGGATTCGCTGAGACGACAGAAGTTCTCTCGTTGCTAGATTGGGACTGGCATTTATCAATTTTAGAATGGACAAAATCTGATCTGGCAATCTTTTATAATATAGCTTGATTTTCGAATTTCCCATAGACGCCGTCCAATGTTTCTGCACGAAATTTTTTTAAGGGTGACGTAAGTGTGAAACAATGAAGTCTCGAACCTGATAGAAGAAGAAGAAGCAACAAGTGGGAGGGGGGATAGTGCAAACCACACTCTATTCGTGTGTACTTTTTGTTTCTGGACATGTTTGATACTTATAGTAGAGCAAAGGAGGATTTTTGGGGGAATCACAGCGAGCTGCAGCTAACCTAGGCGAAATCCCTCCTCGAACGCACTTCATCCGACGTTATTCCCGAACGTGGCGTTGTTCCCAGGATGGTTTTCTTTCTGGGTTGAGCTCGATGCTTGTAACCTCCTACCTCAGGCGCATATGAGGTCCCTCAGGTTGGACTATGCCTCCCTTCCTAGACACGTGGCCTTCCCGAATTACCCAGATGTCGTCTCCAATTTCACCCCAACAACATTGATGTATTTTTATTCTACATTTTGGTGGAATTTATATATTCAGTGATGATCCGATAATTAGGATTTTTGTGTTAGAAGTATTCATGATTGAATTAAATCAAGATGCAAGATAATCAAATCATTGTGCAACATTTTGTAATCATCTTTTATTTCACCTCCGTGCTTATGTATCTATTTCTCACCACTATCAAATTTAAACATCACTATCTCATTAAAATCATGCCAACTTGAGCATATGTATCTATTTCTCACCACTATCAAATTTAAGCATCACTATCTCAGAGCATAGTTCAAATAATTAAAGCATAAATCCTAAAATTGGAGGTACATATTCCCACCCCCACATGTTGACTTCAAAAAAGAAACAAAAATCTCATTAGAATCGAGAGAGAGAGATCCTAAAATTCACTATATCCAACAAACTAAATCTAATTCAAAGACTCTTAATTCATACACTGCATATGCATGTGGATCTTTTTCCTCCCATAATTGAAACAACAGGGCTTGCAAACAAATACAAACGAGTAATGTATAAAAACAGCAACTGGCTACTTTTAGCAGCCTCAAAAGCTCACCATATATATTGTAAGTTTGTAACTTAAAGCTTTTGCCATCATAACCACATGTCCATCTGATCTAGTTTTACTTTTACAGACACACATGTAGCCAGCAATGAGACAGAAAACATATGTACACAACAAAGAGCTCCTCAGTCCTATGTTTCCATCTCCATGCTCCCAACAACCTTATATACAATATTGATTATCTTTCCAGATTCTGAGTAAATTATGACTTGTGTCCTAAGAGCTTGGCTTCAAAATTGGAGAATGTGAATGGTTTCTTTTCTACCTGGCTTTAGACAACTGAATGGCTTCTTGATCATGGCTTGACTCTTCACCCCAAACGAATTGGTGGCACAATAGGGACACTTCCTGATCTTTTACCTCTTCAAGCTGCATCCACTCTGCCCACCTGTCTGCCAGCCCTTCTCCATGCAGTAGATTCACAACTTCTGCCATTGTCGGCCGGTCCTCCGGTGAACTTTGAGTGCAAAGCAATGCCACCTGAACTATGTTTTCGACTTCTTTCTCGTCATAGCTCTTTAAGTTCTTGTCCACAACATCTTCAAGCCTATTCTCCCTTTGCAACTTCTTTATCTGTTCAGTTCAAACATACATATTTCACATTATACTTTGAAATATCACAAAAGGACTTCTCAAGTAGATAGTTATCTGATAAACCAAGATCTTAAATGTGAAATTTATATACAAAAATTTTACATGATCAAGTAGAAGAACATCTTCCTCCTCTTCAAGGCGGGAGAAATCTATTGCTCGCTGACCAGTGACAAGTTCAAGAAGGGTTATACCATAACCAAAAACATCCGTCTTTTCCGACGATTTTCCCGTGGACAAGTATTCTGGGGCGATGTGACCCATCGTTCCACGCACTTGAGTGGTAATATGAGTCAATTTAGTATCAACTAGCTTGGCCAGCCCGAAATCTCCAAGAACAGCTTCAAAGTCATCATCTAATAAGATATTTGCAGCCTTCAGATCACGATGAATGATCTTAGGATTACAATGCTCATGCAAGTACTCCAAACCATGTGCTGCACCAAAAGCAATCCGTTTTCTCGTGGGCCAGTCCAAGCTTGTTTCTCCAGGTTTTAAATCTACAGCATTTTTAAATGGTCGTGTTAATCTGTAGAGTTTGGTCAACCTATGAAACAAATCAATTGAAGAAAAGATCGAACAGGGGTTCATTTTTAGTCGGCATTCATTATTCACCTTATTACAGAAACTATGTGGCTTCTTTTTTGTGGTGGGAACATCTAAGTCTCTCCTTCCTACTTCGTCTCTTTAACTGAATTATTCAGTTTAAAGAAATTATGATGGACTTCATTTGAAAGAAAGAAAAAAAGAAGTACTCTGAGAACCAGTTTGTTGAACTCAAAAACTAGAGACGTAACAATTTCAACTATTTTGTATCAGGTTGAGGTCTGCTGGGACGAATATTTTCTATGATCTAGTTCCATCAGATTCCCAAACAAACAAAACAGTCAGATTCACAACAGAAGCTTGTTACAATATGGGCCAGCTGATGAAAAGAGCAAACAACCTCTGTAACACTAGAAATGATTGATGCAGTGTAATATGTATTATATTTAGGAGTTTTGTAATTCTTAGTTTGAATTTGTTTTGGTTTGTTGATTCGCTAGTATACGTCATTAGTCAGCTTAAATCTTCAATAAATAAAGGGTTAGTTTGGTGCATTTGCATAGTTGAACATGAACAAAGACTTTCATAAAGAGTTCTTGGCCTTGATGCTTGGTTACATAAATAATCAAATAGAATATAAAGATTGTCTGAAAAAGGAAGTTACCTCGCAAGCGATGCGCCACACTAAGATTCTGCATGAATGGATAAACAAGGATTCTCTCAGATGTGGTTGTACAGAACCCAATCAACCGGAGGAGATTTCTATGCACTGCGACGCTTATTAGTTGAACTTCTCTTAGGAATGCAGCCTCCCCACCAGGACTATTGTAGTCTGTTAATCGTTTCACAGCGACCTTGGAGGCATCTGAGAGGATGCCTTTATATACTTTCCCAAAGCCTCCTTGGCCAATGATATTCGTTTCATTGAAGTTGTCGGTAGCAAGTTGGATTTCCCGCAAGAAAAATCTTCTGATTTGCCCAAAGCAAATTTTACAGTCATCTTCACCTAATATAAAATAGATGATGTTAGCTTCACAAGAATGCATGCCAATGTACTGTCCCTAGGATGTTGAACCATTGTAAAGAAGTCATCCAATAAATATCCATCTTTCCTATCATTCTCGAATTATCGATGTAGAATTTCCAGTGTCAGTTGGAGATCACACTGTTTTATCCTTGAGCGTGAATGAGATAAATGATGGTAAAAATTTGAATCAGATAAAAACAGTTTTCTTTTTGCACTGTGAATTAGAACTTGGATTGTTGGGACTTGGGAGTATGGTTTTATTAACTCATAACTTCATCATTATCATTATAAATAAGATGGAAAACACAAAAGGATTGGAAAGTGAAGCAAAACTGTACCAGCAACATCAACAAACATTGAATCCTTAATCTTATGCATATAACAGCATCTATAAGCAAAGAAGGCACCAATTGACAGAAGTATGAATCCCCCACAACTTGCAGTACTTACTAGTACCCCAAACTTTGAACTTTTTACAGAAGCTGTCAAGATACAAAAATGAGGCTATCACTGAATAGTCTATATAATAAACTAATGGTGGAATAATAAGATATATATAGAACCGACCATGACGAGGGGAGGTGGAAACACAGGGTTTATCCAAGCTAAAGCCACAGCCTAAACTAGTTCCTGAAAAACTGAAAAAATGTTTCCAAATCAACATAAGTAAATGGCCAACTCTAACACATTGCATGGAGTATATGGCTTGTAAGTTCTTCAGGATATGGTAGGATTTGTAATGGAGTGGTGAGGAAAAAGTTCGTACAATTACTTCTTATGTAGAGCATCTTATTTCAATTTATTCACGATACTAAACCTATATAGTTAAAAGATTAGAAGTTAATAATTAAAAGCTGCTTCTTAATAAGGTGAAAATTTGCAATTCACTGACACTTCAATAAAAACCAATAAAAACTATTAATAGCTAATTATGCTTCACATTCTCATCGCAGATAGATATTTCAAGTGGCACTGACTATTATAGTCTGCTCCCAATAATTGAAGCAGAAAAAATAATGATGACTTGACTTAGTTGGGCCTAAAAGTAACCATGTAAAACGTAGAAAAATATATAGTATCCACACACAGACGTGATAAAAAAAATCTAGAATGTGTATATTTACTTGAACATTGGAATCGAAAACAATTGTCCTGGAACTTCTCCTGTTAAGTTGTTATCTGAGAGATCCCTGCCACCAGCATTTTTGGGAGAGGGTAAGAAAGTCAAAGGTCAGACAAGTGACTAAAATAAAAGAATAGAGGAAAGAAGTTTCAGTTAACTGCAATGATCCTCATAGGTTAATCAGTCCATTGAGGGATACTAATGTTGATTTAGGTTGGATTAAGATATCTGGTTTAGACCCAATCCAACTATTTGGGTTAATATGAGAACACTTTCAACCCAAATGACTTGAGTCAGGTAATGATCCAATCCAACTAGGGAGGTATAGTGCATTAAAGACCTATTAACCCACTTTTAGGCGTAGAATTTAGAACCAATAACTTTCTAGAAATCGCTAGAGAGTAAAAAAGAATTCAAAAGAGGCATGAAGTAAAACTAAGCTAATTTAAAAACCAAGAACTAACCAAAGTCTGAACTAAACTAATCCAGACAAGCTTATAACTTAACCTAATGTTCACACTTTTCTGACCATCATGCTTTCTGAACTCTCTTTAGGTCATTAATATTTGTGAATCAAGAATAGAACTGAATAGATGCCCCCTCGACGAAAAAAAAAGCATTGTCAATATGCAAGTCATGTCCGATATTTGATTGAAGATTTAAAAAAAACAAAAACAAGGAAAAACAGCCTTACAGATGCTTCAGACCATAAAGCTGCCCCCAAGCAGCAGGTATAGGGCCATTGAAGTTATTATTAGCAAGATTCAAATTCTGTAGGTGGGTCACGTTAGCTAGATAATCTGGTAGAACACCTGCTATATTATTATTCTGCAAATCCCTGCATGAAGTAGCAAAAATCACATTGACAAGCCAAGAGTCATTGACTAACAACAACATGAAGGGAAAAAGTTTAAAGACAGATGACACCTTTTAAAAAAATTCACTCATGAATGCAACATTTAACTCGATAATTCGTTACACTTCACAAGAACCAATACAATTCACAAATTCATCAAAAGGGTAAAAGTACTGAAAGATCACATTTATTGTTCTTCTATAGTTTTGAAGAAAATTGAAATTAACAGGGAACATATTTAACAAAACGGTACAAGTTTAAAATTTAAGATATCACCCGGGAGATGGTTTGCAGTGACAGAGTGAATGGTTGCTTATCAACATGTCCAACCATATTGACAAAACAAATATTATCGTTCCAAGAAGTAGAAATAGTTTAGGGACTACTGAAAGTTAAGTTTCTCCACCAAATTCTTCTTTCATTTTCGAATGAGTTATATCACCAAGTTTCCATATCTGTTTTGTAAAGAACTGATTTTGGTAAAAGGTTTACTACTACAGACCTTTCCTTCATGGTAAAATTATTGTTCACAAAGCGAAGGCAAATTGGGTTTAGTTCATGGATAGGCAAAATGCATATCAATTCAGAATTCATTGGACTATTAAAATGGAAGAATATATTCAAGATAAACCAAAATAATATGGAATGAAGCAAAGAGAGGACAAATGAAAAACTAAACTCAATGCAAGAAAATTCCAATCAGCTTCTTGATTGAAGTTCTTGTTTCTTATCCAAAATAAAAAAAAAACAGCTTACAAGCTAGCCAAAAAGTTCAGTCTGGTAATTGCATTAGAAAGTGATCCTGAAAATCCTACTGAACCCAAGCTCCTGCAATTAGTACACATCCAAAAACTAAATCCACTACTGTAAAAAGAAAGTCATATTCTGGTAAGGAAAAATATCAAAGACCAAGCCAATAGAAAAAGGAAAAAAATAAAAAAAAAAAACCCCAGTAAAATGTATTATAATTTATCTTTAGTATTATGTCATGCATGCTCCCAAAGCCAAAAGAACTTACAAGGATATGACATTTCCATTTCGGCAGGTAACATGAGACCAACTAAAGCAAGGGCTCACAAGATGATAATTCCAATCAGTTATCTGATGATTGGAATCATTCAGTGCCCCTAACAACTCAACCAAAGCTTCTCCTACACATGTAACAGAAGAAAATTCAGAGCAAGTGATACAAAGACCCAAAACATAAGAAAGTTTGCAAGACCAGGTTCTTTTCTACTGAACATAAGTGAGTAATATTAATATTACTGATATACTTTTCAAATGAAGAGCAAGATCTTAGGGTGAACAGTTCCACTATTCGATATGGATATGCATTGGAATATTAGAAACAGATAGAGGAATGAAGAAATGATTTTTTTTTTTTTTAATGAAGACTTTTGTTGCTAACTTGAGTTTGAGCATACCTTCCACATCAGGATCCGTGGATGCATAATTCAACCGCAAGAATGAGAACAATAGCAGCCCCTGAATGATCAGTCTTAAAGGATTCCATCTATAGAACGTTGAAGACATGGGAGTATCTCCTTCTTCACACAATAACTGACGGGAAGATCTCTTGCTTCCTCCTAGAAAAAAAAAAATGTCAATGGTGAGTAAAGTACAGATGAATATTGGGTTCATACATCTAAGAAAAAGATAAGAAAAAAGTAGATATCACAATTGCAATCATATACATGAACGAAACATCTCAAGTTTCATGCTGTCAGATGCTTGTTTCTCCTTCTTCTTTTTCTTTTTTCTGTTTATATATATATATATATATATATATATATATATATATGAACTTCTGAATATAGAGGGCAAACAAAATTGACAGAAAATGAAAAGGGCAAAAACAAAAAACAAAAAGAAAACAACATATAAACAAAACATTATCAAGTAAAAGTTATGATTGAACAGTTCCCCAAAGTCTGTTGTTTTTTTCTGTTCCTTCTCATCTTCCCTTTATTCCAGGAAGAAAAGGCAGATATTGAGGAATGGAAAAAGAGAGGTGTTGTGAAGAAGAAGAACAGAAACAAAAGAAAAAATGGAGAAGTTGGGGATGTGTTACTTACTAGTATCAGGCATGGGTTCAGAGGCTCCAAGTGCTGCAAAATGAAAGCAAGAATGAATGATGCTAGAGATACAGAAGCAGGAGACATTGTTAAATAATCTAATCTAATCATGGGAAACTCAATGATAATAGGAACAATGTGAAGAGAGGGCCCCACAAAGCATTGAGAATGAAAATGCAAGGTGGGATTGTGAAAAAATCCTGAGAAAAGCAACGTAAGAAAGAAAGAGAATAATGTGGTTGATGAGGATGAGCTGCTGCTGGTGCTGGTGTTGGTGCTGGTGCTAGTTGATTGTGGAATCCGAATGCGAATGAGCATTAGAATCTCTGTTCCCATCGCACCTTTGGGCCTCTGCTTTTAATATCATTGATCTGTGTCATTCAGAAATGAATACAATTACCACCACCACCACCTTTGCTTTACTTTCCAAGTCCCCTTTTTTTGGTTTTTTAATGAAAAGAAAAAGGTTAAAATGCGCTTTAAAAGAGTCAAAGAAGCTTCCACTCCACTGAACACTAATGCACAATCCATATTCCCTGTTTGGATGACAACAGATCTTAGATTTTTCTGAAGAAAAAGGAGGAATGAAAAAAGCCCATTATTGGGATTGGAAAAGGGATGCCACGACGATAACGATCACCACCGCTTGAATTGCCCCTCCTCCTTCCCTATTGCTTAGTCACTTTTGCATGACACCTTCCCCTCTAAAGCACCTCAATTTCAATCATCTTTTGAAATCAAAGCTGTTTTGTTTAAAGTACAAAAGCAATATGCCAAACCAAACCCACCCACATCATTTCTTTTCATTTCATGGGGTAATGGATTGTTTGTAGTTCATCTTCAAATGTATGTTTTACTTTTAACAAATCTTTTCTGATTTAAAAAAAAAAAAAGACTGGGATTGCAGAGAATCAATAAGAACCAAATGGAATCGTGGGTTTCTGCTCGATTTCTTACCGCCTATTGGTTGGACAGAGAAAAAGAAGACCCTTGACCATTGTTGGTCTCTATTATTATTTAGTGTTACGATTGAAAAATCCTATAATAAAATTATATATATCCAGGTAAATGGGAGATTTAGGCTCGAACAGATATCGAGTCCTAGAATATCTTTAAAGGATAAAACTCAGTGGATAAAGACATGTATTACCATCGCAGGGTCGATCCATCTCCACAAATGTTGAACTCAAAAAAAAAAAAAAAAAATAGAGCTCACAGTAATCCAAAAAGAGACTGGGCTGAGAAGTCATATGGGCCCGGATCCAATGACCAAAAGAGAAGGTCCAACTCAAATCTAATCTCAAAGACTAAAAGTATAGGGTCAGTTGCATGAATAGCAAATTTTTGAAAAAAATTTGTAAATATAGCAATGCTTTTTTGAAATTTGCAAATATAGCAAAACAATATATAAT
>JAOANK020000013.1:171873-189562 GCA_026257165.2 Telfairia occidentalis
TATAATTCAATTCATGGTATCTTTCATGGAATTCATATATATGCACTTTGGATGAACAAAATTGATATTTTTAAATAAAATTAGTATCATCACTGCAATTTGGATGAACAAAATGTTGTTGTAAAACATTTAAATCAACCAAAAACTGACATTTTTCTTTTAAAAATTCCTAGATTACGTTAATAAACTGGACAGAGTACCTCTGTGACTTCCTGGAAATGATTGGGAATCCTGAATTATGTGCCAACACAGCAACAGTTAAGCGAGGTCACTATGGCCTTTTGGATACTCATGTCAAACTTGGAATCTTATGCGAGTTGGTTAATCAGTCCCTGGAATCACATATATTCAGGGAGAAGTTAGATGAGATTATTGAACAAAGGCAGGCACTTGGAGCTACCAGAAGAGGGGAAGCCTTGGAAGAAGCCAGAAAGAAGAGAGAAGAGAAAGAGCGCTTGAAATCTGAGCCTGTGTCCAATGGACTTGTAAATGGGCATCTTATGGACAGAGAAAAGAGCGAAATAGCCAAAATTGGTCATGGTAAACAGAATAAAGATTCATCAAAAAATAGGAATGGTGTGGCTACATCATTTCAAAATGGTTTTTCCCCAGTAAAAAGGTTCAACTTTCTTCTTCATTTTCATGTTAAAATAGGTCAATGAAATTAATAAAATTTTCTATGGCTGTAATTGATGATATTTCTTATTTTATTTTACGATTTTGTTTTAGTGAGGATGATCATCCAATTGCTTATTTGAAGATGGCTAAGAAACGGAATATTGATGCAACAGCTAATTCTACAAATTCAGCAAAGAAGGAAGCAAAGGAGGATGATATGATTGAAGTTAATGGAAAGAATACGAAGACCAAAGAACAGAGGGTTTGCTCAATAACTTTCCTGCTTCTCTCATGAGAATTTTTGTTTTTAATGATGTAGAAGTGAATGTGAATACAAGACATTCATAGCTTTTTCCCTACACATGTATTATTATCGTGAAACAGAGGGAATATTATGAGCGGGAGATGGAGAAACGATCAATAAAAACCAATCCCTTGGGTAAAGATAGAGCTCATAACAGATATTGGTGGTTTCGTCGTGATGGAAGGATTTTTGTAGAGAGTGCAGACTCCAAGGAGTGGGGATTTTACAGTACCGTGGAAGAGGTATTAGTACTTTGAACTGTACGTAATTGTTCTAATACTGGGAGCTGACTGATGACCTCTTCATTTGATGTTCTCTTTTCCACTTGACATTTTGCTGCAGGTTGATGCATTTATGGGCTCACTGAATTGCAAGGGGGAGAGAGAGAGAGGACTCAGCAAGCAACTTGAAAAATCTTCTAGCAGAATTTGGTATGTTAGCCATCAATAATCTGAGATTTAATAGATTTCCCTAATTAAATCATGGTTGTTCACTTAATTATTCACCCTGTATTCTCAGATTCAACTAACCCAAAAAACACGAAACAAATTGTTGGTTAATGGTCCTTACAATTGGATTTTCTACAAAAGCTAAAGCTTATTCATGTAAATTCTAAAATCAATCTTTTGATGGCTTATTTGTGTTAGCACACAAGCACATGTGCAATCTGACGAGATGCAGTTTGTTATTGTGACGTTTTATTTTATATGTTAACTCATGCATGTGCATACTAGTAAGTTTAATGTGTGGAAAGAGGACGTATGGATTTTAGTCGAAGAAAACGAAATTATGATGGATTTGAAGAAAGAAAGGATGGTCCTATCCATCGATAGACTGTACGATGTTTGTCACTTTTTTCATCTGTCTTATTGATCTAGGACAGTCTGCATTCTTTGTTGACCAAACAAAAGTAGCTTGCTGTTGTTGATTTGAAGTTTCATATTTCTTCAAGTCACGTTATTTATTTAATGGAGTTGGATGTCCTATCTTTTGCTCAAGGTGTTGACATAATTATGATTTCAAATTTGTATTGACAGCCTTGAACTCAACAAGAGATCGAAGGACTTAACTAACCAAATTGCAGTGGAGGAGGCCGTGCTGCGACGATCCACTCGCGTTCGTGCTCCTCCCAGGGAAAATCCTGCTACTGCCTATCTCAGATATGTTAACAGGTGGAAGGAGGATTAATCCGAAGCTAGTTTGCATCTAACGTGATACAGCCCCATCTAGTTTCAAGTACAGGAGATCATATGGGTGGGTCATTTGTTTAGCTGAGAAATGGAAAATTTTCTTTTATTTTTATTTTGCTTTCTTCAACTTGACATGGTTGGTGGAGATGTCGTATAGCCATAGTAACTGAGAGTGACTGAGGGTGACGGGGCAGTGGGAGAAGGGATGGAGCAATTTTTTTATTCAGCTCATTCCATTCAAAGCTCAACCATATGGTTATCAATATTTTTCTTTTTGTAAAAGATCGTCATAGGCATTCTTTATTTGTAGCATCAAACAACTAACAAATTACTTCATAACATGCAAACATATTCTGCTATCAAGTATCATGAAAAGCTTTTGGACAACTATGCAACTTCCATTATGTGAAATGTGCTAATGAACTCTTATTATATGAGAAAATCGAGTAATCTCTTTCTTATGAATTGGACTGGATCTCGTTGTTATGAATTTGACTGCATGAACTGTTCAGCCAAGTATATTTTATGTTCCAAGAGAACATAAGCTTTTTCTAGTTACCCATATAATTTTAGATTAAATATATTTTTTTTTATAAAAATTTCGTAAATTTGAATATTAATCCAATTTTTTTAACAAAAAAAAAAAAAAAAAACTTTTCTAGCTCAAAAATTAGTTTAAGAAGTGAGATTTCACATCACCTACAAAATTAAGTGAATACATTTTGAATGTTCCGTTTGCCATTTTTATTTTTGTTTGCCATTGTTATTTTTGTTTGCCATTGTTTCTATATATATCTAAATTGAGTGTTTAAAGCTTCTGACTATTAAGCTTTAAATATTATGTACATATTTGATGTACTAATTTGCCATAGAATATGAAATAAATATACAGTGTATATGGACATTTGGGAATGTTTGAGGGTCTAGATTTGGGGCTAGTTGTATATATTCATGGGTTCTAGATATGGACTGGTTGTATATATACCAAGTATATATATATATATAGTTTTATATTTTGAATGTTTAATATCTTCGTTAAAATGTATATATAAACTTCTTCTGTATATTGAGGTTGAAATATCATGTACATATATATTGATTTATTTTGCAGTATACATTATATATGTTATATAACAATGTAATGTATATTAATAAAGTACCTGGTATATTGTTTGCTGTTTTAAGTTTAAATTTAATCTCATGGTTGAATTTTGTGTTAACCTCATATAGTCTATTATCTTCAAAAAAAAAAAAAAAAGTACGTAGTATATAATCAAAATGTTAATGTAGTACACGTATAAAAGAAATATATGAGATATATGAGCTGTATATTTGAAGTAAATCTATATAAAAGTATGTAAACTATAATATGAAGTATATATTAAAATATACATGATAGCAAACACATACTAGTATGCATATTGGTGTCTATATATATATATTAGGAACGATATAGTTCGATCAAAAGGTCGTGTGCGTGCGTGTCTGCGTGCATGCGAGCGATAATAAGAAGTTGAATGAACCTTGAATGATATATAAATCAGTAATGATAATGATATATAAAAATCAGCAACCATAAAAAATGGTGGTTCACTAAAAAGACAAAATGAAGGAAAAATCAACCCAGACGAAAATAATTAGAAGAAGATTAAAAGATGAAATCGTTCGCACTAAAATTTTTTGGGAGATGAAATAGTTGAAATATTGCAGCTTTGCATTTTTTTTTTTTTTGGAAGATGAAATAGATCACGAATTTCTAAAATACGTTGAATTTTTCTTTTTCATTCACTCTGAATTTCTAAAATATTGGTGCGTTGGCATTTTATTTGGGGAGATAAAATCGTGAATCGTGGATGAAAACGTGAATTAAATCACGGGTTGAAGCTCGCGGTAATCGGTGACAAGAACTGGGAAAAAACACCTTCGTGGCAAGAACAGGAAGCAAAAGTGCAAAACAACTTAATTATTTAGGAAATTAGTTGAATAATTAATTTAAGAAATATTTGATGGATAAATTATTAATTCTAAAATATTGAATGTTAATGAAGATTCCAAATTTGAAATTCAAATATTTATGATTGAATTAAAAGATTCCCAAAAACTGTGAAAATTTAAATTGAATACAAAATATTACATTTAAATAGATAATATTATTAAATACGAAAATTTTGGTAAAAAAAATTCTGCTGAAAATTTTGAAAACTATATGTGTTAATATAATAATTAATGTAATTTTGTGAAATTGAGTTTCTAAAACAAGAGCACAATTTCTGTTTCTTTTATTTAGAATTTAGAGATTAAAATATTTACCTACACCAGTCTGTAGGTATTTTTTTTACCAACCATCATTTTCTACAACTACGATGGGGACGAGGGAAGATAATTTTTTTTTCTTTTTTATAAAAATATGAAATAACGGTTAAATTGTTAAGGATCATCTTAGGAAGATATGAACTTACAAAAGAATGTGGTGTTTACTGTGAAAATTTGTTCTCTCGCTCCAATTATTGGATAATTGTAATGTATAGCAAAATACTTTCGTGTATTTGTAAATATAGCGGCAACTTTTAAGTTTTGCAAATATATCAAATTTTTAAAATCATATTTTTCAAAGTTATAATATTTCAAGTTTACCCTTCTATTAAGTATATCGTTGATATACCTAATACAAAGTATATAACTTAATACTACCTATGATATACCAAATGATATACTTCGTTTTATTAGATATATCAATGATATACCTAATACAAAATACTTCGTATAAGATATATCAATAATATTATTTTTTTAAAAAATCAATGATAAATTTAATATATGGTATATTAGTGGGATATTTTACATAAACTATATCAATAATATTGCTTTCTTAATATACACTATATGTTGGAATTGTCTAATCCTATAAAACAAATTACAAGTAACTAGCAACAAGTAAATACGATACTAATCTACTATAAATTTGGTATATCAATTGTACAATATCTACTATAAATTTGGTATATCAATTGTACAATATAATTGATATATCCAATATAACGTATATCATTGTATAAAAATTGATATAGTAAATATAAAATATATCAATAATAATTTTTTATGTCAGCTATATCATTGATATGTCCAATATAACTTATATCATTACAACACTCTTGGTTTACATACTAACATCAGTTTCATATTTTTATAGTTATGGTTAAGTTTGCAATAATTATTTTTCATGGTGATCAATGGGGTGATAACACTGCTATTTGGATAATTAAAATTAGTGGAGTTTTGGTTGCAATAGTAGATTGGGTATGTGAGTTTGTTTCTTCAGCAACTTATTTTATTGATGTCTAATTAATGGTTTGTGAGTTTGGTTGCAATTGATATACTAATTAATGATTGATATACCATTGATTAGTTTTGTAATTCATTTATTTAGTCTTTTTCTTGGACCTTTTGCTTTCCTAATTTGATTCGTGTGATTTGGACATATATTCTTGGTTTTTTGTATTGTTTTGTTTAGGTATGTAAGTTTATTTAGTTTCTTTTTTTTCTATCATTGATATAACCCATTTAAAGAAATATATTACTGACATACTATAAATTTAGTATATCAGTTGTACAATATAACAAATATATCCAATATAAAGTATATTCATTATATAAAATGATATAATAAATATAAAGTAAAGTTAAAGTATATCAGTTTTATATCGTATATCATTGTACAACCTTTGCTTTATATACTAATATCAGTTTTATATTTTTGTAGTTATGGTTAGATTTTAATAGTTGTTTTTCATGGTGGTCAATGAGATGATAAACACTACTATTTGCATTACAAAACTAGTGAAGTATTAGTTGATGAAGTGATGATTTTTCAGATTTTTTTTGAATTTGATATTGAAGTCCAATTTGACGCAACAAAGGATATCTTCAATTAGAGAAGTGAGAAAGTACACAAAATACAGTCGTTGTCGCCGTGTTGGTCACAATTATAGAACATGTAAATTTGCCCTTGCTGGATAGTGATGACTTGGTATATAAGTGATAGATTTGCTAGTTAATATTTTGTAACTAGTTACATCAATGATGTGGTATATCAAAGATTATGTGTGAAATTTTTTCTTTCTTTCTTTTTTTAGTTGAATGATTGTGTATATCAAAGATAATCTCATCTTTTATTGATATAAATTCAATTGATATATTTTAATTATGATAAATTGATGGATCAATGATATATCTCAACAATTTTTTTTAAATGATTTTAGATACATATGTAATGATAATATAAAATCTCTATTCATTTTAAATGTATATTAGATGTGTAATTTTAGCGTATCAAGATTTATAGATAAAATGACAATGAAGATTCAACCAATTGCAATTTTCACTATTATATAAATTTCTCAAATAACAACATACAAGTCATTTATAACCTAAAATGCTAATTCATTTATTAACGTATATTAGATGTGTAAATTTTGAATATCACTGACATATCTTCATGTGAATTTAGTATATCACTAATATACAAAATTTAGTATATCAAATGTGTAAATTTAGTATATAAATTTGGTATATCATATATGTAAATTTAGTATATTAGATGTGTAAATCGAATGTCAAAATGAAGAGTATATGTATCTTTTCGAATTCTAATTTTTTATCGGTTCATAAAATTTGAGATATCTGCAAAACAACAATAATGAGCTGCTATTTTTACTAATTTTTTTTTTTTTTTTTTTTTATCTTTTTTGCCATCCGTGCAATTGCCCCCCAATTATGCGAGGAGAATCATGCACGGTGTCGCTATTGATTAGAGTCCATCCATCGTGTTTTCTGTTTGAAGCATTATTGTTAAAGTGAATATACTGTAGACTTAACAGCTTCAATTCGATTTTACAAGTTTCCCCAAGTTGATGAAATTTTTACATAGTTAAGCACCCATTAATGATTATGTCTATCCTATTTGTTGTTTTTTTGTTCCAAAATCTTTCATAAATGAATGTTGCATTTAATAGTATTAAAGGTCGATCTTTAAGTGAATTTGGGCATACCTGTTAAGGTATATCTCTCCAATCATAAGTTCATGAGTATGAACTCCTGTTCCCACATGTTAAACTCCTAAAAAAAAAAAAAAGCAAGGGTCAATGTTTACGAAGTTGTATAGAGAAGGAAATTTTCTCTCCCACTAGCCATTACTAATTAATTAAGGTTAAATTATAAGTTTAGTCCTAAATTTATAAGTTTATGTCAAATAGGTCCCAACATTAAAAGTGAAAAACATATCCTAGAATTTTCAATTTTGTCTAATAGGTTTCTAAACTTTAAAAAGTGTTTTAATAAATCTCTAAATTTTTAATTTTGTGCCTAATAAGTCATTGACTTTTCAATTTTGCATCTAATAGATCCTCGACCTAATTGACATTTGTTAAAATTTACGAGCTTATTAGGCACAAAATTAATAGTTTAGGGTCCTATTAGACACAAAATTTAATTTTATATCTATTAGATGTGTTATGGGTGAAAATATCAACCTTTGAACAGATTGAGAGGAGCTTGCCTGAACCAAGCTTAGAAGAATCGATGTTATAAGTGTCCAACCAAGCGATATGAGGCTCGACCTCCATATGGGGCTAAGGAGGCCACTTGGGGTCGAGGAAGCCTATAGGTCGAAGTAGCCCATGGAGGGGTTGAGCACGTGAAGAAGCTCAAGACCAAGCATCCTAAGAAACCTCAGCCCACCCATAGGGGCAGAGGAGGCTACTGGGCCTCACCCTCATGGTGGGGGTCGAGGTGGCCTTATAAGCCTCACCACCATATGGGGGGCCGCAGAGGCTTATCTGGCAAAACAAGGTGTCATTTGGAACCTTGTTGCGGGCCAAGAGGTGGCCACATGGCCTCGACTCGTGTGGAACCAAGGTGGCCGCATGGGCCATGGCTCATGTGGAACTTAGGAGGCCTATGAGCTTGACTTCATCCCTTAACCTCCATGATAATTAACCTTCATGCACCAAACCAATATCCTTGGGTCGATCGCTCGGTTGGCTGTATGAAGATCCAAGTAGGGTGAAGGATCCATAGATTCATAGTGCGCTTTGTGGATGAGGTAGCGATAATGGATTCTCTAGCCATCCATGTGAAACCCTAGATGAAAATCTTCTATAAATAGATGGAAGGACCCCACTTGCAAGGTACACCACTAAATCCTAATTTTTGCTTAAGCTATTTACAAATCATCCTAACTTGAGCATCAAAGTGTTTATGACTTAGTACCACACTGGTTTGTAGTTTTTCATTGGTTTGCATGCATTGTTTGAGTAATTTTCCTACTTCAATTCAAACTCATTGTTGATCAAAATATCAACATCAATAGTTGACGTTCGTCTATGAGGATAAATGAATCAAATTATGCTTAACCTAACTATGGCAAATCATGAAAAAAAAAAACGACAGAGATCAATGATTACAAATCTAATTACGGATAACATATTTGATGTGTAACCATGTGAGATCAAAACACACGATTGTTGAGGTTTTGCCTCCAGCAAAGTTCCCTTGGCTTGCTGTGAGGTAGAACAAGATTGTAGCACTCGAAAAAAAGGGTGCAAGGAATGAACTGTAATCTCACACGATTGATGAATATTTTTTATCGATAGAATATACAAGAGGCTAGCAACTCGAAATAGAGTGAGAAGTTAAACTTGCCACCATTACCTCAGTTGGACCCTTAGTCAATTATTTGAGACCTGACCAAAGGTAAAGGCATAAGGGGAAACTTGAGATAGAAACCCAAACTCTATTGAAAAGCTTCCGTTCGAGGGTAACAATTGAAGGCTGATTCCCAGGGACTTGAGGAAAAACACGAACGGACATCAGTTTTGATCCCACACTATTTGTAATGATGAGGCTTGAGGTCGATCTTGTGGCGAGAGCAATAATTATATAGTTTTCACAATAGTGGGAAGCAGAAGGGCAAAAAAGACTAGTCTCGGTCAAATATGTGAGACTTGCTAAACTAGAAGTGAAAGAAGCAAGCAGATGAGGACGAGGCAGAGAGCCGACCCTAAGCAATCGTGTTGCAAAGAATATAGGATGAGCTCGATGTCATGAAGAAGGTCTAGGAGATTTCTAACTTGGATTTAGAAAACCTATTAGAGCAACAAAATCCACCATACATGGTCAAGGTCATGCAAAAGAATGTGCATCCGAAGCTTAGATTACCAAAGATGAAGACCTATGATGGAATGAAAGATCTGATTGAGCACCTAGATACTTCTCGTCGTGGATGAAGCTTCACGATATTTGGAACGTGATCAAGTACCAATCATTCTTAGTTATACTAATGGGATCGGCTCGGAGATGGTTCTGTCAGCTAAATCAAAGGTAAAATAATTAGCTTTTTCAAGGAGTTAATCCAAGCCTTCGTCACCCAGTTTCTACAACGACCCACCTTGTAATGCCCCATTATTTAAGTTTACCAATTACGAAGATTATTTAGAGTTAAATATATTAAATGACTGAAAATTTTTGGATGATTAGGTTATTTCCTCTTGATTGTTTGAATAAAAAGGAATTAAGATGATGATTTAAGCTTAAATTTTGGAAAAAGATAAGGGAATAAATGAAGATAAGATAAAGGGAAAAAGGAATAGGATTTTGGATTTGATCCCCCTTTAAATAGAAAGAGATGTCAAATAGCCCCCACAACTTTGGTTGAAAAACAATAACCCAAAAATCTCTCCCTCTCCAAACACTCTCACTCTCTCTTCCCTCACTCCCTCTTACCACCGGTGGCGGCAACACACTAGAACGACGGCGGTGCAACCGTCGGAGCGACAACAACACTCTCTCTCCTTCACCTTCACTGGCGAACGACAGGTAGCCCAAATGGGGGAGCTCTACATCACCAAGACCACCAGTGAACGACAGTGTGACACAGCGGGTGATCAGATCATGACAAGATGATGAACGACGATGTGTGCACGTGAAAACCCCCAGACTGCGAGTTGTGACGGCGCATGAGGTGGATTGGGAGAGCTGTTCAATGCGTAACCTCATCTATTGGATAGATCAGTGACTGAGCTACGTAAAACAAGAAGAAAAGCACCTTTGCCTGCAGCCGCACGTGCGGCGTGGCATGGTGGCCGTGGGCGGGGCTAGAGAGTGTCGTGTCATGTGCTGAACAACGAGCTCAGTATAGTTCCTTTTTCCATAATTCTAACCAATTGAACGTTAAAGCCTACATCGGGGTTATTCCCTAATAATCTTAACTTTCGAAATTTATGTAGGAAAATCGATTGGGAAAAATAAATCGGCCTAGTAAGGATTACTCTAGGATCTTTTAGGAAATCAGGTAAGTGACTCCTCACGGAGAAGCCTTCGGGCTAGGATAGAAAAATTGTATGATAATTGCCTTGTTAAAATTGCTGACTGTGTATAAGTATTGTATGTTGATGATGAGCATGCCTATGTGATCTTAAGTTCTCGTTGTTTATAGAAATGCTAGATTAAATTGAATGCCATGATATGTATAAGCATATTGACTATTAGAGGCATCAATTGATGAATATGTTGGGTGCCTTAGATGTTGTAAGATGTCATGAAGGGAACTAGTGTTCAATAAGATTGATAAGTTAGTTGGGACCTATACATGGATTTTTGTGTGTTGCACGAACTAAAATGATAAGTGGCAGCCTCTCCCGATTAGAGGGTCGGTGTTTTGGGGGGGGGGGGCAGCTATACTCATTGAGTGTCATCCATCATTAGATGGTAGTACGACCCTTGAGAAGTCTCACACTAATACTCCAAAGGTGGCATTTGAAAGGAAAGGGGTTTGCTGTCACTGAGAAGATTTTTAAATGACATGTCATAATGAATTGGCTATCAGCATAGATTGAATAATGAAATTGCTTATAGCCTAGACTAAATAGTGAATTTGGCTGGTAGCTTAGACTGAAAACGCTAAGAATAAGTCTCGCATGAGCATTGCATGATTGTGTGTGTTTGCATGTCCAACCGTTAGTTGGGTTACTTACTGGGTATGTGTTTTACGTACTCAACCTTTTCTAAACTTTTTTTTTTCTAGGTAATGGCATGGGCATACTAGATGGCTGATAAGGATCAATTATGATGGAGCTATGGTCGAGTCGCGTAGCTTTTTCACATTTTAATTGTTTTATTTTCAATATTTCAATTAATGTTAGATTATTTATTTAGTTAGTTTTTGTATTATTGAACCATTATGGGTTTTATCATTCTCGTTAATTCATTAAGAATTTTCAGTATTATATTATTATGTTTAAATTGGGATCCCGACAATTTACATTTAATTATTTCTCTATTACTTTGGCTACTTTAAAATCAAATTAAATATCCAAATGCTAAACTTAACTCATTTCATTGATTCAAGCATGCATGAATGTGACGATCTTAGAAAGTCGGGTCGTTTTAGTTGATATCAGAGAAAATACGATTCTGTAGACCATTTACATTGTAAGCATTAATGTGACAGCTAGATAATAACCACCTCATCACCACTGGGTATGCCATTACTTCTTTCCTAAGAATGTAAATTTTAATTTTGTATGAAGAAATTGTTATTTTATTGAAGCATGTTGTACATTATTAATGTGGTAAAAACATGAATTGTATTCTAGAGTAGCTAATTAGAATTAGGTTTAGATAATGCCTCCAAGGGGAAGAGGAACAAGGAGGAGAGGCAAACCAAGTAGGGGATTAGACAGTCCGACGACTGGCATCTCCTGTTCCACCACCTAAAGAACAACCAGAGGTCCATTATAAGGAACAACCTGTGGAACCACCAACAGGGCAAACGCAGTTGACAGTAGCTTCCACAATTCTAGAATCCTTGCAATTATTCATACAAACTACCGTGGCCACTCAGGTTGCTCAACTAGTTCCAGACCACGAGGAAATGTCCCCTCTAGCTAAGTACCTGTGTGACTTCAGGAAATACGATCCTTAAATATTCATTGGTGTATTTGTGGATCTAACGAATGCAGAAGCATGGTTGTCTTCCCTCGAGACCATCTTCCATTACATGGACTACCCTAGAGAACAGAAGGTTCATTGCGTAGCCTTCATACTGAGAGAAGACGGGCTATTGTGATGGGAGTCAGCAGAACGGTCTATGGATACCACTGCAGGACCAATTACGTGGCACCAGTTCAAAGAGGCTTTCTTCCACCAATATTACCCGGTTGTCATGAGATTCAGAAAGCAAAATGACTTCTTAAACCTTGAACAAGGGAATCATTCAGTTGAGGAATATGAACGTGAATATACCAAGTTGTCAAGATTTGCACTGGAGTTAATTAACACAGAAGCCAAGAAAACTGAACATTTCGTTATGGGTTGAAAGGAGAATATTCAAGGAATAATAACAGCCTTAGAACTAACAGATTACGCAACGACCTTGTGAGTGGCCTCTCCCTTATCGACCAACGTTCGACTAGTGGTCATCAATCGCAGAAGAGGCTATTAAACAACTCGGGCCAGAAAAAGAAAGTTCGATCAAAACCACTCTCACTCCCAACGACATCAACGCAACTTTTCCAGGCCAAACCAAACCTAAGGCCAGGGTCAGCAAATGGGTAAAAGTCAGAACGTTAAACAAGACAAGCCCACGTGTCAGAGTTACAGAAGGCAACATTGTGGATGTTGCCTGAGCAGTAGTCAGACTACCACTTCGACTCAAGTTACAAATCAACACGACAAGAAGTAGACAATTCCAATTCTGTGGTGACAGGTATCTTACCTATCCTAGGTCACTATTCTTTTGTATTATTTGATTCAGGCTCCTCGGATTCTTTCATTTCTACATCGTTTGTAAAAGAAGTTGGATTAGAACTGAAACCCTTAGGGTTCGTAATGTCGGTCTCCACTCCAACTAGAGTGATGATGCTAGCTAGTGAGTCTGTGAAAGCCTGTAAAGTAATTGTGTCGGATCGTCTGTTAGACGTGACACTAATAGTGTTAGACATGTCCAACTTTGATGTTATAATTGGCATAGAGTGGTTAGCTGCAAACCACGCTATCATCGATTGTTTTAATAAAGAAGTGATCTTCAATCCTCCTTCGAGGCCTAGCTTCAAGTTTAAGGATCACAAACCAAGACCGTGCCCAAAGTAGCTCTGCGCTAAAGGCGAGAAAACTTATACACCAAGGAGCCTATGGCCTGTTGTCCAGTGTGGTCGACACTAGGTGCATAGAGGTCACGATAACTCAGTGCCCATAGTAAGAGTATTCACATAAGTTTTTTCAGACGATCTCTCAGGTCTACTGCCAACTCGAGTGGTGTACTTCAGCATCGAGCTGGAGCCAGGAATCACGCCTATATCCAAAGCCCCCTATAGGATGGCCCTAGCTGAGCTGAAAGAACTAACGACACAAATCCAAGAACTATTAGACAAAGGATTCATCCATCCAAGTGTCTCACCTTGGGGCGCACCAGTACTGTTCGTAAAGAAGAAAGATGGGTCAATGTAGTTATGCATAGACTATCGAGAATTAAACAAGGTAACAATGAGAAACAAGTACCTTCTACCACGAATTGATGATCTCTTCGACCAATTACAAGGAGCAACTGTCTTCTCTAAGATCGATCTATGGTCTGATTATCATCAAATGAGAATAAGAGACGAAGACATCCCAAAAACGACCTTTAGATACGGGCATTATAAGTTCGTAGTCATGTCATTTGGACTAACCAATGCGCCAACAGTATTCATGGAATTAATGAATAGGGTGTTCAAGGAGTTTCTGGACACCTTCGTGATTGTATTCATCAATGACATCTTGGTCTATTCTAAGACAAATATAGAACACGAAGAGCACCTCCTTAGGAAAGTGTTGTTCAAGCTAAGAGCTAACAAATTATATGCCAAATTCTCGAAGTGTGAATTTTGGCTGAGCCGAGTGTCCTTCCTCGGGCATGTAGTATCTAAAGATGACTTTTTTGTAGATTCAGGTAAGATAGAAGCTGTAACCAATTGGTCTCGTCCAACAAATGTGAGCGAGGTTAGAAGTTTCTTGGGACTAGCAGGCTACTATCGGAGATTTGTGCAGAACTTTTCGGGGGTAGCTGCACCCTTGACACAGTTAACACGAAAATACAATAGATTTACATGAAACAAAAAATGCGAGGCAAGTTTCCAGGAACTCAAGCAGAGGATGGTTACCGTGTTGGTACTTATAGTAGTAAAGGGCACTGATAATTTCATAGTATACATTGATACCTCGAAAAAAGGACTGATGGCGTTTTGATGCAGCATGGCAAGGTCATCACCTATGCTTCCTGCCAGTTAAAGAACTATGGACATAACTACCCGACACATGACTTAAAGCTCGCAGTAGTGGTGCATGTACTGAAGATTTGGAGATAGTTCCTTTATGGCGAGAAAATCCAAATCTTCACGGACCACAAGAGTCTGAAATACTTCTTCACTTAGACGGAGTTGAACATGAGACAACGAAGGTGGCTTGAACTAGTGAAGGATTATGATTGCGAAATTCTATACCATCCAGGTAAGGCTAATGTAGTGGTAGATGCCCTCACTAGAAAAACAGCACAGACTTCAACATTGATCACTACCCAAACCCAGATACAGAGAGACCTGAAGTAGGTAGAAATACCAGTAGTAGTTGGCGAAGTGTCTGCGTAATTGGCTTAGATGACTATCACATCTAGTTTAAGGCAACACGTCATCGATGCACAGCAGAAAGGCCAACAATTAGTCGAAAGGTTCGAGCAGTTGCAGTCAGGGTGGGCCGAAGATTTCACAATGTCTTTAGATTGTGGGCTACAATTTCAGGGATGTTTATGTGTACCTCAGAAGATTGGTCTTAAAAGCGAATTATTGACAGAAGCCCATAGCTCACAATTTTCCGTACACCTAGGCAGCTAAGATGTATTAAGACTTGAAGCAAATCTACTGGTGGCCTAAGATAAAGAAGGATGTCGCAGAATTTGTGAGAAAATGTTCAATTTGTCAAAAGGTGAAAGGGCCAAGACAAAAACCAGTAGGATTAATGCAAATCTTGAAAGTGCCAGAATGGAAATGAGAGCATTTTTCCATGGATTTCATAACAGGATTGCCTAGGGCAGTAAGGGCTATACAATAATTTGGGCGATAATCGATAGGCTTACCAAGTCAACACATTTCCTCCCTGGAAAATCTACTTATTTTGTGGAGCGGTGGACATAGCTATCCTTGGAAGAGATAGTTTGACTGCACGGGGTACCTATCTCTATTGTCTTCGATAGAGATCCCCAATTCATCTCCACCTTCTGGCAAAGAGGCGGCAGGCACACGATTAGATTTTAACACTGCCTTTCACCCACAGACAGATGATCAAACAAAAAGTTTGAACCAAACCTTAGAGGATATGTTGCGGGCTTATGTATTGGACTTTCTAGGAAGCTGAGACTCACACCTACACCTAATAGAGTTCGCATATAACAACAGCTATCAGGCAACCATAGAAATGTCACCGTTCGAAGCACTTTATGGGAAAAAGTGCAAGACACCAGTGTGCTGGGACGAAGTGGGAGAACGAAAACTGTTAGGGCCCGAATTAGTTCAGATCACAAACGAGGCCATAACAAGGATTAGGGAAAGGGTGGTGATAGCACAGAGTAGACAAAAGAGTTATGCAGACACAAGGCAGAGAGATCTAGAGTTTGCAACAGAGGAACATGTGTTGTTACGAGTGGCCCCTACAAAAGGAGTCTTGAGATTTGGAAAGAAAGAGAAGCTTAGTCTACATTTCATTGGGCCATTCGAGATTCTTGAGCGAATCAGTCCGTAGCATATACTTAACATTACAACCCTTCCTCTCTAGTCCATAATGTCTTTCATGTTTCCATGCTACGAAAATACATAGTAGATCCGTCTCTTGTGATCGATTATTAGTCTCTGCATGTCTATCAAAACTTAAGCTATGACGAGAAGCCTATCAGAATTCTCGTCAGAGAAGTGAAGGCCATTCAGAGTCGCAAGATCGCTTTAGTAAAGGTTCTTTGGAGGAACCATTAGCTAGAAGAAGCAACTTGGGAATGAGAATAAGAGATGAAAACTAAGTATCCAGAGTAATTCTAGATTTAGCAACTTTCGAGGATGAAAAGTCTTAAGGTGAGTCAGATGTAACACCCCGTTATTTAATTTTACCAATTATGAAAAATATTTAGAGTTAAATATATTAAATGATTTATAATTTTTGGATGATTAAGTTATTTCCTCTTGATTGTCTGAATAAAAAGGAATTAAGATGGTGATTTCAGTTTAAATTTTGGAAGAAGATAAGGGAATAAATGAAGATAAAATAAAGGGAAAAAGGAATAAGGTTTTGGATTTGATCCGCTTTAAATAGAAAGAGATGTCACTGAACCCCCACAATGTTGGTTGAAAAACAATGACCCAAAACCCTCTCCCCCTCCAAACACTCTCACTCTCTCTTCCCTCACTCCCTCCTACCACTAGTATCGCCAACATAGAAGAACAGCGGCGGCGCAACCGCCAAAGCGGCAACAATTATTTCTCTCTCTCTGTCTCTCTCGTTCACCTTCACTGACGAACGGTAGGAAGCATAAACGTAATGATTTAAATATTCATCAATATGTCGATATATCCATCGATATTTCCTTAAATTGAAGGTTTCGATATCGATATTAAAAATCAATCGATATTTCCAATATCCGTCTAGATATCTATGAAATGTAAAAAATAACTACTAATAAGAACTATAACTTATTTAGGGATATAAATACTAATAAGAACTATAACTTATTTAGGGATCAAAGTGACTTGGTTATTATTTGAAATAATTTTTATAAATATCTTAGTTTACAGGAATATCTGTCGATATCGATTTTCATCGATATATCCATCGATATATCCGTAAAATTGAAATGTCGATATCGATATTTTAATTCTTGCATAAACGTGAAGGGATTGAATTTCCAGCCGAAGCGATTGATCGCAGAATGCATTCAAAATCGGATTTGGGAAGAACATGCATTTTAAACCAAAATTACAGAGAACGAGGAAAAAAGAAGTTTTACCTTTGAAGAACACCTTCTTCAATCACGATTGTTTTCCGGCAACAAGAACACCTCCACTTGTATTCACCCATTATGCTCTAGGATCTCGAGTCTTGGAAGTGTGGTCTCCAGAATTTTGGTGAGAAGAAGAATTAAATGAGATGGAGAGCAGATGCAAAATCTGAAGAGAAAAAAGCCCTTGAATTTTTTTTCTTCTCTTCATATGTAGAAGAGTGAGAGAGGGAAGGTGGTGGGTTGAGTGAAAACACTCCTAACTACCATCGTGATAACTCCCAATGAGAGTTATCCTTTTTATTTAATTTTAGTAAAATCAAATAATATATTTATTAAATCTTATTTAATATATACAAATAATTAATTAACATTTAATTAATTGAATCATATTCTAATAATATCTCTCACATAATCTAATTCATATTATAAATTTACTATATAAATCCCATTTATATAATAAATATTTGAATCCTATTCAAATATTATTCTCCCAAATAATATAAAGTT
>JAOANK020000013.1:209051-226414 GCA_026257165.2 Telfairia occidentalis
TTAACAATAAGAAACCAATAGTGATATCCATATGCTTAAACAAGAGAAAAAGAAAAAGAATAGGTAAATATTTAATAGTGATATCTACTTAATTGAGTAAATGGTTTTATATGCTTAAATAAGAAACCAACGCTCAAAAGAATTGAAGTACATCAAATAGTTAATTACACATGAAAAGGAAAATAATAAGTACATATTTGAACAACATTGATAAAAGAAATATTATAATCACATATTGAAGAATTAACAATAAAATGAATTCCAAAAGATCATGATATACACAAAAACTTGATCATGACGTATACAATAAGAAATAACATATCGATGGTATACATATTAGTATTTTCAACATTTAAATATGCATAATGTTCATATATATGGTATATATACACAAAATATATAGAACATAGGGAGAACTTTTACCACAATGTAAAAAAAACAAAATCCTACCTTTAACAAACAGCAATGACAGAGAATCGTGCTGATAACGTATTATAAAATAAGCACAAAATAAGAACAAAACAAGAACAATAAGAATACCAAAGAGGAAAAGATGAAGAAAAGAAAGTAGAGAGGAAAGAGAGAATTCTTATTGAGTTGTGATTTTCAAATACTTCATACAACCACTATTTATAGGATTTGCAATGATGTAGATTACAAGATTTACATAATTCAAATTGTGTAACCATCATGGATATAATTGGTAATAAAAGAGGAAAATGAATGTGAAATTGTGTAACTCATGGAGGTTGTGAATATCTACATAACTGTTATATTTATAATAAATTTTAATTATTTTCTTCCAAATATTACACTTTAAATACTAGTTGAGAATTCAAAATTACGAGTAGAGATACCTTGTACTTAGATTGGCGTTTGAATTTTGTTAGCTGACCGACCTATCACTATTGGACAAGCATATACAAATTATGATAATAAGTTTGACTATTATAAATATGTATTGATTTAAATAAACAATAAAGTGTTATCACACTTCAAATAAATCCTACCAATTTATATAGTATCTGTTAATTTTTCTGATACTAACTAAGGGTAAAATAATTGTCTACATATCTTTGAATCGATTAAATCTTCAAATCTTATATAGTTTATGTTTTTAAATCATGTAGCAATGTTAGTTGTAGTCTAATGTATTATGTTCATTAGTTTGTTTGACCTTTTGAATCATATCAATTCAATCAAAATTTATCTCATGTATATGTTATAGTGCTGACACATTGTTAATGGTGTTTGAAGGTGAGTATTAAGAATATAATCAACATTACCAATTATGATTGAAAATTTTGCCCCTTAACACACGCACAAAAAAATTAAAGAAATTTTGTATAGTTGAAATTTTAAATATACACATTATTTAAAATTTAAGGGCTAGCATTCCATTGATAGGGTTAAAAGAGTAAAAACACGTCAAGCCATTTTGATAAATGTATTTTTTTTTCTTTTTGTTTTTATTTTTGCATTTCAAAAAAGAAAGTCAGTTTTTAAAATCATTCTCAACCAAAACTATTGTTTTTAGAAAAAGATCTATATCAAAGCAAACAAGGTTGTTTTAACATTTCAAAAGGGCTGCAATTATTTTAGTCTACTTTGTCAAAAAAGTAGCCCCACCGAATGAGTAAAGAAGAATTTTCTTAGTAAGGAAGTAATAAGTTTGTAAAAGATATTTTTGAATATATTCTTAATTTTTTTTTTATTTTGATTATAACAAATTCATGCTAGTAATAGTAACACTAGTAGATATATATAACTAAACTGATTAATGTATATGATGTCGAACTAAAAACAAATACTAACAAATGATGATTAAACAAGTACAAAAATTAAACCAACTAAATAAAATAAATGAATAATTGCAAATTTGACATAATGCACATGAGTTGTTTAAAATAGGAAAAACTAAAAAGATACCTTGAAATACAGCAAAAATTATAACATACATATTATTCAATGAAAACGGAAAAAAAAGAAAATTAATCTACTTAGAAAAAAAGAAAAAAAAAATCATATCAGCCAAGTTTCACGAATTAAAAATGTAATTTTCAATTTATTAAAATTTTAAATTGTAACTAAAATAAAAAACAATTATAAAAAACAAAAATTATAAATAATATTATCTCAGGCTTTTCTAGTTTCTCCCAAACTCTTAAACTAAATTATTAAAGTTTAAATCTAACTTTGTAAAGTATTTCATTATTTGTTATAAACTTTTAGGGGGTGTTTGGGACAACTTTAAAATAAACATTTTTTAAATAAAATTACTTTTTCTATGAGTTACTTTTGAAAAAATTAATAATTTAAAGTGTGTTTAGTATGATTTTTTTTTTAATAATTTTAGAAAATCAATAGCGCTTTATGAAAAAAAATCTTAACAAATAAAATGTACTAAAAAAAAAGAGATTAATTTAAAAGTTAATTTTGGATAATCTATTGTTCTCTTGTTTCTTAAAAATAGTTTTTAAATTAATCTATTTTTTTTTAAAGTGCATTTTATTTATTAAATTTTTTTAAAAAAATACTTTTGATTATCTAAAATTAATCAATAAACTATACTAAACACATTTTAAAATGTTAATTTCTTCAAATGCGCTCATTAAAAAAAATAATTTTATTTAAAAAGTATTTTTTTTCTATAGGTATATCAAACACACTCTTAAAATATGTATTTAAGCTTCTACAATTTTACTTTTTTTTTAATTGATTTTTAGACAATTAAAATATTTAACTTAATCGTTAAACTTTAAATTTGACAATAATCTTAGTCATAATTGTTATTATTTTATCGATGAATAACGTGACAGTAAAAAATATACATTAATATATATAGTAGAATCGTCGACTTGAACATCACTCATCGATAACTTTTTCTTTTCTAGTTCAACAACGTACATAAGAGTGAAAATGCAAACCTCAAAAATGAACAAAGGCGGGGGAAATTAAACAATATTCAATGCATCCTAGAAAAGAATTATTGAATTGTATTTGACAAATATTTGGAGTCCGCATCCGTACAAAAGAGACGAAGTGAAAGGCCTCCCTGTCCATTTTCCTCAGTTCACTCTCGCCGGTCTTTCACTCGCCTTCCCTTCCTCTGCTCCATCTCTTGGGACTGGGGAATCACTCGCGATCGCCGGCTGTTTTTCTTCTCCAACTTCACTTTTTCTGGAATCACCGCTGACAATCTTCAAGGTGATATTGTACTCTCTCTCTCGCGGGCAATGGCTGAGTCTTTTTTTTTTTTGTCCCCAAGATTCTGGTTTCTTGGTTCTCTTAGCGTGGAAGCAGCTATGATTTCTAGGGAATTTCACCCTTCTAATGCATTTCTTTGCAACCCAGTCTGTTTTGATCAAATTTTGTTCTTCTCCGACTCGAGCGTCGTTCATTTCTTTGTTTGGATGTCTTATAAACCTGAAGTGAAAGAATGGAAAATCTCATATGTAATGGAAGCCTTTGTTATTTGAATGTTATTTCGAGAATCTACTCCCGTTGCACGAACTGCATGGCTTTCGATTCTCAAATTATCTTTTCTGCTTGTTTTATCTGTAGGGATTCATTTGAATACCCTTGTTTTACGACTCTGTTAATTGATTCCCTCTTCCTGTTCGTCATTAACCCAGGAAACCCGAAATGCATTTTGCTCTGTCGTTTACTTACTCGAATGTGTTAACTCTAAAACTCTTGCCCCTCTAGCGTTTTGTAACACCAGAACGTTTTCAGGTTTTCTATTTTTGCCTGGTTTGATATCTGCTTCGTCTCTTTATGTTTAGAGGAGTTATTCTGGGACTTTACTTGAGTCAAGAATCTTGTATTTTGCTGTCACTATTTACAATTTTTTTTTATCTTATTGAGTTTTATATATTTAGTGAACATATTGCATAGAAATGAGTTCAACGAGAGGTCGTGGAAAGCCTTTTAATTCAGCTACCAACAATGAGAAATCACCGAAGGAGAGCAGTGTTTCTGGAATTACTACCCCCACGCTAGACCATTTGAGTCAGGGTGTAGTGGATGTTAGCCTGGATTCTGCACAGGCAGATGGTGATTGGGAAGTTTACGCTAAAAAGTCTAGGAACAAAGCTGGGACTAATGCAATCAAATGGGGTGCCCAGAATTTTAGTCCTAAATTAACGGAGGTGGCTCAAACATCAGGCCCGCGTAATGGTGGTGGACGAGGAAAGGCATCCAGTAAGAATTGGCAACCCCAATTCCCTGATTCTAGGAATATGGCTGGAAGAGGAAATACTAGGACACAATCCAGGGCTTCAGAGAATAATTATGTGGCTCCACCAGCAGTTATTCGCCCGCCACTTGAGCATGGCTGGAATTGGCAATCGAGGGTGGGTTCCAGTCGAACTAAGGTTTCAGAAGGTGTACAACATAAAGATGAACTTAACTTAAACTTGTATCAGAGTGACGAGAATGATGATAATGACAATGTCAAAGATAACAATGATGATTCTGATGATCTGGAGGATAGTGATGATGATGTCTTAAGCGAGGACTTCGATTCTGACGTGAGTCAAAAGAGCTATGAAACTCGAAAGAAGAGTAAGTGGTTTAAGAAATTCTTCGAGATTTTGGATAGTTTGACTGTTGAAGAGATTAATGAACCTGCAAGGCAGTGGCATTGTCCATCATGCCAGGGAGGCCCTGGTGCCATTGACTGGTATCGTGGCCTGCAACCCTTGATGGCACATGCCAAAACAAAAAGATCTAAAAGGGTGAAACTGCACAGAGAGCTAGCAGAACTGTTGGATGAGGAGTTGCGGCGCAGGGGAGCATCTATTATTCCTGCAGGTGAACTGTTTGGTAAATGGAAAGGTTTGAAAGATGAAGAGAAAGATCACGAAATAGTGTGGCCTCCTATGGTTATTATTATGAATACAAAGCTTGAGCAGGATGAAAATGACAAGGTACGTTTTCTAATCTGCTGCTTGGAGAGAGGACAGACTGATGAATTATATTTGTAGTTTTGCAATACAATTGTTATCTTATATGCTATTATATTTGTATTTGAAATCTGAGTCGATTGTCATTCATTTCCCACTTTCCTAATGGGATGATTGCAGTGGACTGGCATGGGAAACCAGGAACTTCTTGAGTACTTCAATTCATATGCTGCTTCGAAGGCTCGGCACTCATATGGTCCCCAGGGGCATCGTGGGATGAGTGTTTTGATCTTTGAGACCTCAGCAAGGGGTTATTTAGAGGCTGAGCGCCTGCACAAGCATTTCATTGAGCAAGGAACAGATAGAGATGCTTGGGATCGCAGGAGGATTTTGTTTTATCCAGGTGGGAAGCGTCAGCTGTATGGTTTTCTAGGTCTAAAAGAAGACCTCGACTTTTTTAACCAGCACATGCAAGGTTTCATCACTCTCTCATCTTTGTTGGTGTCTGTATAGGAAATTTTAGGCCCTCAAGTATTTTTCTTATGGAATGTGCTATTATGATTATGATAGGAAGTTTCGTTTACTTTTTGATGTTTAAAAATATTAAACAGGCAAATCGAAGATGAAGTTTGAGATGAGATCATACCAAGAGATGGTCGTAAATCAGATAAAGCAAATGAGCGAGGACAACCAGCAGCTTAACTGGTTCAAGAATAAGGTCGTAAAAGAAAGAAATAAGGCTAAGGCTTATGAAGAATCTTTTGGTATAGTGTGTGAAAAGCTACGGAAGACCAAGGAGGAAAATAGAATTGTAAGACAAAGAACCCTAATGCAACACGAAGAGAATAAAGAAGAGGTATGCATTTTCAAGTGGGAGTCTTAGAGATTGAAATAGATTTTAGTACGAGGTCTAAATGTTCCAACATCGTTTGTATTATACAGTAGTTGACAAAAATAGTGTTTAGCTTTAATCTGCCATTTATAAATTTGATGGCACTTCGAAATCATTTTCTTTTGACTGCAGTCAGTAATCTTTTCAACCCTCCCAACGTGCATGTTTCATAAACCCACCGGTTATTTAAACAAAGTAGTGCAGGCTTGTTCTTTGTGACTAACGTGAGTATTATTTTTTTTTTCTTCCTGCTGATGAAGATGCAATTGCAAGAACAATTTTTCAATGAACAAATCAAACTATTGCATGAAACAAGGGACGAAAAGGAAGAGAATTTTGAAAGATTGCAGCAGGAGGAACGTGAGAAGGTGAAGCAAACGAATGCAGGCCATTCCAATGCAGATGGATATAGAAGCAGGTAGTTGAGATGTGTTGGTTGCCTACATATGTGTCTAGTCATTCATATAACGATGGAAATAGGGGAGACAATGCTATGACCATGATAAGAATTTTTGTTTTCTTCTTTTAGCTTTACTCGATACCGCCTTTGTTTTTTTTTTTTTGGGTGCATAGGGCGCAGGAAGACTTTGCAAAGTTTATAAAGTTTCAAGATAAAGAGATGGAAGATTTTGTAGTAGAAAGGGAGGAGCTAATAAAAGTTCATGAAGACAAGATGGCAGAGATGAAACGGAGACACTGGAAGGAAGAAGTCGAGCTAGAGAAAGAGTTCAATGCAGAACTGAGTCAGCTGATGGAGAAGTATTCCCCTCACGGTTCCAAAGATGCAGAAGTGCAGTCAAATTGAGGGTCGAGTTGAGGCTATGGGGAAGGTAAGAAAGTGGTTTATAGGGATGAAAGGGGAAGGGAAAGGGTTTATTGAGGATGATAATAGAACTCTGCAACTAGAAGTCTAGAACAGTGTCTACTGGTGGGGGGAGAGTTTCAATCCATTTTTCTCTCCTCACTTTTCTTCTGCTATTCTCATACAGTGCTATAGGAAGGAAGGATACCAAAAACAATTGAACCTGGCTCTCTCCCCCACCCTCTTTTATGGCGTTAGTTTCGGATTACGTGATGACTCTACCTTTTGTGTTATATGAAAATAGCATTTTGCAATTTAAGTAAAACCGCATCATAGGGGAGAATTATTGGATGAAGCATTGAGTTGAATATTTCAGGTGATATGAGAGGTTTAAAAATGGCTTTCTTTTTGTTCGAAAATTCATTTGGTAGAATTACTTTTGATTTCTTTTTTTTTTTTAATAAGTGATCAAATATAATTTTGTTTTTTCTTCTTTTAAAAATTGCTTTCTGAATGAATTGTTGAATAGGTATTAATTATTTTAAGGGAAATTTGCAACCACTACACTTTGAAGCAATTATCCCTACCTCTTTAAATTTGTAAAAATGTTGCAAATTAATTTTTTTTGTTGGAGAAGATTTTGTTATTTTATATTGAATTTGATATATAAAATAAACAAAATATAGGTTGGTTTGTGTATTGTTTTAATTTTGTAAGTTATAATTTATTCCGGATTAAATTTCACCAATCATGTGTACACTATCTGCTACCTACTCATAAAAGACATTATTTCTTTTTATTTTTACTTAGTTTTGAACCTTTAATACAACCAGCAAAAAAGTGATGACACGAAAATGTGAGGTTTAATTAAATTATAAGGACTAAATGGAATGTTTCAAAATTAGAGGACCAAATTCTAACTATATTAAAATTATGCCTAGGACTAAATTTATAATTTAATCAAAATTTTATTCCTTATTATACACATAAAAATGGGTATTTGGAAGCTCGTTTGACCTCCTACTTCATCCAAATTTTCTTCACTCGAATCATACAACATGGATGTTGTGTTGTCTTATCTCAAGCAATTTTCTTTTCGACAACTAATGTTCCTCATTCAAGCTAGGTAAGAAGGTTCCAAATATAATTGTAACAAACAACAATACAACATTTTTACATTGCCTAACTCTAAAATTAACAATTAATCTTACATGCTAATCTGGGTATAGTGTTAAATGGATAAGACATTATTATTATTATTATTATTATTATTTTTTTTTTTGAGGTTGAGAGTTCCAAACCCATATCTACATTTTTTGAACTTTAAAAAAAAAATCTATCTTGATTGTCATTATCAACATGTCCAATCCATAAACATGAATCATGAATTTAGGTTAAGACCTAGAAATGCAATAGATCACTTCAAGAAATTTGCTTTGTTTCCAATGCCATAATTTATTGCCAATAAATACATTTTCGCCGGCAATCACTCATGCCAACAATATTTGTTTACAAGCAATTTCGTTGGGAGAAGAATGTAGGGAGAAATAACATCCAACGAAAATGGAAATTTATGTTTTATCGGCAAATCCACCCTTTTTAAATACATTTTATGATTTCCTAATAGACAATTTTTTTATAATTAAATTATACAAAATATCCTTGAACTTTAAAGTTAGTTTCAATCGTGCATCTATTTTCAAAATTTTCAATTCTACCCACAACCTTTCAAAATTATTTCAAAAATATCATTCTGTCAAATTTTTGTTAAAAAGAAAATAGAAATGTGACGTGACGATGAGTTGGACGATGACTTGTTAGAAGCTGTACATATGGACATACATAATGTTTCAATTATGCCCCTAAACTTTAGGGTAAGTTTCAATTATAGCCTTATTGTTTAAAAATTTCATTTTAACAATTAACTTTTAAAATTGTTCAAAACAACCATTTAACTAACTTTTATGTTAAAATAAAAATAAAAATATAACATGAAGGTAAGCTATATAAAAAGGTGAAAGGTCTAAATCATATTAAAAATGAATATCATTTGGGCAAACAATTGTAAATGTTAGGATAATATATTGTTCCTTCTCTCATAATCAATGGTTAAATTATAAAAAAATGCCCCTAAAAAGTTACACATAGACATAAATGGCAATCAAAGATTTTTAGTAACATTTAAAATTTGGGGGAGGGGGAGGCAAGATTTTTGAGTTAATGTTTTAATCAAAATTTTGTCATTTAAAGGGGGAAGTCACACACTGTGAGAAAAAATCATGGACTGGTAAAAATAAAAGTTACACATTGTTAATACCGAAGGAGTGTGGAAATTTTTTGAGAAAATGCTTTGCAAGAATAATATCTTCATGAAAGAAAAATAGTAGAAAAGTGGGGTTCATGAAAAGTACGAGTCAGAAGCTAGGAGAACAAAAGAAAAATCAAGTAAAAGAAGACGATTTTTATCCTCAAAGGTAAGAAATTTATTGAGAAATTCCTGATATCTAATGTTTGGTTGTCTTGGAATTATTCGTTAATCATAATTTTTGTCAATTGATTGTGGGAAGGGAGATTTCAGATTTTGTTCATCGTTTATGACTTACTAACTCTTTTGAAAATTATGTTTTCTCACAAATATTTTAATTATGAGAGGATGGACAATATATTGTCCTAACATGTATAATTGTTTGCCCAAATAACATCATTTTTTAATGTGACGAAGACCTTTCACATCTTTTATAGGTTATTTCCATATTAGTTTTATATTTTATTTTAACAGAAAAGTTATTAGAAGGGTTGTTTTGAAGAATTTGAAAAGTTAAGAGATAAAATGAGATTTTTAAGCAATAAGGATATAATTGAATCTTATCCCAAAGTTTAAGGGCTTAATTGAAACATTATGTATGTTCACGTGTACAGCTTCTAACAAGTCATCATTCAATTCATCGTTATGTCACATTTCCGTTGTCTTTTGAATAGAAATTTGAAGGAAGGGTATTTTTGAAACAACTTTGAAAGGTTGAGGGTAAAATTGAAACTTTTGAAACTATAAGAGCATTATTGAAACTATCCCTAAAGTTCAGGGGTATTTTATATAACTTAACATTTTCTTTTCTTTTTCATATAACTCCCTCTTTTCTTGTTGGGAAAATATAAATTAAAAGAACTGTATAAAATCTAAAAATACACAGCATATATACTTGCAGCACCACCATAATTGTATAAATATCAAATATATTAACAATATATACATGATATAAATAAATTGTATTTTGAATATACCCACATCTTTTGAAAAAAATGCACAATATATTCTTGAAAAACCAAAAGTCGTAATTGTATAAACGATCAAGTGTAACGATCCAACTTAAAACTAACTTTATATTACATGCATACATAGAAACTCTAAAGATTTCTAGAACAAAATGTGAATCAAAATACTTAATTAAAATCTTTCATAATTCAAAACCTCTTAAATCGGGATGCAAGGAAAATCTCATCGAAACACTTTAAAGCAAAAAAGACATAAAATATATAAAAAGTTCGAGTCTAAAGAAAACTAAATGAAACAACATGGTCCAACTAGATCCGGAACTGAATCACTTGCCCATGGCCTTAGTAACTTAGTTCGTCAACCACCACACACAATATGTTCGTTACCTGAAATATATTAATAGAGTAGATTGAGTATTTTTAACAAATACCAAATAAGTGACCAAACTTACGGGGTTAGACCTATAAACACGTGCAATCATGTATCTCATGAACTTAACATTTGGGTCTTAATCATTGTTTCGCTTATCATGGCTGATGTACAACAACCTTTATCCCACCATGAAGCCATATCATTTTGGATACGAGTGTAAGTCGTCGATTTATTGGAGGTATTCGATCGCATTCGATGCTAGATGGTACTCATTCAAAGCAGCTGGATCCCACCTAACACCGACCCTTGGGGTGTGGGAGGTAGTTGTCACCCTCTTAAATCATATGCTCATATACTATGGTTCATGCAAGGTCCTACATACATACGACATGAAAATTTAACATTATATATCATGCATGTCGTATCATACTAGTCATCACCACAATATATCATGGTAGAGCAAATTCTAAGCATGTCACGCATGTACATAATAGCTTATCATCACAACTCATTGGGAACAAAATGCTAATGTGCCATTACACATTACATGGTAACATACACATACTAGGCATATTACACTAATCTTTTTGATAATTCATATATATATGAGTTGTTTCATATACATCATTCGATCTAAGCCCTTAATGGGTCCATAACTGAAGTCACTTACCTCAAATGAGTCCTACACTTCCTCTAACCAATAGGTCAAAGTAAGCTCGGAAAACCTAAAGTCAACATGAAATTCAATTTAGAAAAATATCTTAAAACTAATTTCAATGGAATTCGAGGCTAGATCTAAGGGTATAACATCATTTGAAGCATACTGTCCAAACACCGTCCCACTCGCCGCGACCGTCATCCACACGCTACCAGCCGTACACTGACCCACCACCACATGCACTTGTATGCGCATCCTCAATCTGGTGTGTGTAGCCCACTCGTTGTCGCATGCAGTGGCTGTTGCACGCGCATGTTGCCTCCTCATCGCACCGTTCAATTTTTGCTTCCACCAATGTATAGATCCAATCATTGTGGTCTTTTTCCACCCTTCGTCGCTCTAAAAAACCTTTTTTTTTTAATCTAGAAAAGAAGTAAAAAAATGTGATTAAAGGCTTATCCCTAGCAACAACCAAAAAAGAATAGTAAAAACACCTCCTTACCATTCAGATCCAGTGAACCTACTACCTCACAGCCGCCACCTACAAGCCGAAAGTGAAAAAAAAAACCTTCATATCGTGAGGGAAAAGAGAGAAAATGACTCCAAAACGAGAGCGATACCAATCCTGAGCCTTCGTCGGCGACCACACTCACCAGACAACAGCTGCAACCGATGGAACAAACTGAGAGATGACGTGAGAGAGAGAGACGTGAAAGGGAGGGAGAAGATTTGAGAGATTTTCCTTTTTCTTTCTTTTTTGGAATAGAGGGTGGCTAGATTGTTCTTAAGAACCTTAAATAAGACCCTAACCCTAACCCACCATTTTTTTTTATTTACACCTTTCCCACTATCCCATTTTAATTTTTTATTTTCGATAAAAATCAAAATAAATTACTTAAATCCCTCTCTAACTTAATCTAAATAATTTTTTAATTATTTAGGCACAACAATACACCTTTATACTTATCCCTATTTTAAATTTGAAATTAATGATAGAGGTAAAAATCACGTGAACAAGTGGACGGTCCAAGCAGCGCCACGTGTGCAAACACACCTCGTGTGTAGCTGATGTGGGTAATGATGTCCTAGCTCAATGAGGTGAGGACGACCTCGTCGAGTAAATCAAGATTCTAAAATCTCTCTGGATTGGACGTGAAGGGCAAGATTTGCTCCCCACAATCACTCCGCCTTTTTCCAGCCGATAATCATGGCTAGAGGAGGGTAAATCACCATCAAAAGGTTTCCTTCGCACAAGTATAAATGCAGGGTGAGGCAACATCAAAAGGTAGGCACTGAGATCTTGAGTAAATCCTCTCTTACTTTCTCCCATTTTATTGACTTGAGTGTCGAAGTGTGGTCTCAGCCACCCCATCTTACCTCGTTCTCTCTTTGCAGGTACGAGGTCATCCGCTGCTCAGTCTACGTCATCCTCAGGAATTTTCGTGCATCAACATTTGGCACCGTCTGTGGGAATCTGAAGAATCAAGTCTATTTTTATAAGATAGTACAAACGAATTCTGACCATTTCAAAACTAACAGATGCCGGTCGCAGTCCGACAATGAAAGAACGGCCCCTGTCTAGCTCGATCAACCTCCCCCGATGCAAAGAGGAGGTAGGGGCCGAGGGCATCAGATGGCCACGACGCAGATTGAAGCCCGCCAGGCCTTGGTCCGAGATCAAGCGCAAGTTATTCAAATTATGCAGGCCCAGGTGTAGGCACTCACAAGCCACACGCAATCTACGCAGGCTCAACCATAGAAGCTAGGTGCCCATAACGCAGCAGCACGTGCCTTGAGGGCAGACCTCCGTGGAAACAAGGCCAAGCGCGGCTAACGGGAAGGGTAGGACCTCCGTGGAAACACGACCAAGCGCGACCATTCGCAGATGAGCTTGCAGCTGGACCGCTCCCAGCCCAACTTGCAGGATAAGATCGAGGAAAAACAGTCGAAGCGCAGCGTGTCATGCAATAGAAGTCTTTAAACTGACGCCACTAGTAAACCAGGTTGGGAAGACACTGTAGAAAAGGTCTGCGCTGAGCTTAGGGAAAATTTTCGTGAAGAGATCAAGGATTTGCAGAAGGGAGTCATGGTGGAGAAAGCCCCCGGATTAGCCACAGCAAGGCAAATCCTCAAACTAGGCCTAGAACACTTTACTGTAGAGGTGATGAACTTAAAAATCCCAAAAAAATTCAAAGATCCCACCATGAAACCGTATGATGGAACGACGGACCCCGTTGAACACATCGATACATACCAATAAAAAATAGAGCTACATCGGGTACTGGACGTTATCTAGTGTCAGGGTTTTTTCTGTCACTTTGATGGGGGTAACATGGGCCTGGTACCAGAAGCTAAAACCTAGGGTGATCTCCACTTTCCAAGAACTGGCCAAATTTTTCGTCGATCAGTTCCTTGAGAGTAGTGAAAACCAACACCCTACTAGTCATCTGATGATCCAATACCAAAAGGAAAGGGAAACACTACAACAATTCATCACCTGATTTAAGCGTGAGACATTGCAGGTAATCAACTACTCGGATGAAGTAATCATTGCCGCATTTACTGGATGTTGCAGGCACCCAAAAATGCTGTAGTATATCACAACCAACAAACTAAAGACGTTCGCAGAAGTTCTCTTACACGCGAACGACCTTAGGACGGTAGAAGACCTGCTCATCAAGAAAAAGGTAGCGACAGCTATGTCCGCACCTTCCTCCTCTCACATGGTGAAAGACAAGTCCACCAACCCTTCCTCCTCACGACAACACGATACACATAAGAACAAGCGGCGAGATGAGAGGCAAGATGAAAAGTAATCTAGTAGAAGGCCAAAATTCAAAAAATACACCTCCACAACTGTCCCCATTGTGGAGATCTACTCGGTGGCTGAAGAGGTAGGCCTATTCACCCAGCCAAATAAACTAAAAACAGGGTCACATAGGCACGACTGAACGAAATATTGCCGCTTCCACAAAGATCATGGTCACGATACAACAAATTGTTTCAAACTGAAGGATCAGATCGAAACCCTAATCTAAAAAGGGTTTCTCAGGAAGTTCATGGCACGATGGTCGACAGATGACAACCTCGCAACGGAAGAACGAAAGAGGTCTTTGGAGGATGGTCAGGAGGCCACTCCAGGAAGAAAATGAAGTTTCTGGCTTGGAAAGCACGACATGAGGTATGTCTCACTTTGGCCCCTCAGCCCACACCTCTCATTACTTTCGACGATGAGGACGCCAAAGGATGCCATAGTTCGCACAATGATGCACTTGTCATCCGGGTTGACATCGACCACGTGAAGGTCTTTCCCGTCCTCGTTGATAGAGGATCCTCCACCAACATTCTCTCGTACTCCACATATTTCAAGCTGGGATGGAAACAAAGCCAGTTGAAGCCAAGCTCGACCCCCCTAGTCGGCTTTTCAGGAGAGCGAGTAACTTCTGAGGGATGCATCGAGCTCCCAGTAAGCTTGGGAGAAGGACCAACTCAGGTAACAAAAGTATTTGAGTTTGTGGTAGTAGATGGTCCCTCGACTTACAATGCCATCTTAGGTCGGCCTACGATCCATGCGCTGCACGCTATACTCTCCATTTTCCACCAAATGATGAAGTTCCCAACGCCTAATGGGGTGGTTACCGTCTGAAGTGAGCAGCGTGCCTCGCGGGAGTGCTACATGCTGGCTATGAAAGGCACGCCACCACATGCCTCATCGACTCTCATTCCCTCTCACCGATCCCTCTCCCACCTGTCGACGAAATCGAGCGAGATACCTTTCCAGCAGAGGAACTTGAACTTGTGCCCCTACTCAGCTCGGATAAGCAGGTCAGTATTGACACCAAGTTGGGGGATCTACAGAGGGACATGCTCATCAAATTCCTCTGTGATAATGCAAATATTTTCGCATGGTCACACGAGAATATGCTCGAGATAGACCCCGATATTATCGTACACTAGCTTAACATTGACCCAACCCACTGACATGTGAAGCAGAAATGCCAACCAGTTGATGCTAGGCGTAGTGCGATCATACAAGCCGAGGTAAAAAAGTTCCAAGATGCAAACTTTATCAAAGAAGTATTACCTCGACTGGCTCTCCAACGTGGTGCTGGTAAAGAAAGCAAATGGAAAATGGCGCATGTGCGTAGATTTCTCTAATCTAAATAAAGTCTGTTCTAAACACAACTTTCCATTACCAAGAATAGACCAATTGGTCGATGCCACGGTGGGGCACAAGCTCTTGACCTTCATGAACGCCTACTCCGGATATAATCAAATCAAGATACACATCCCGGACTAGGAACACACATCCTTTATGGCTGACCAGGGGCTGTTCTGCTACAAGGTAATGTCGTTCGGTATTAAAAATGCCAAAGCAATGTACCAACGCATGGTCAATAGGATGTTCGTTGACCAGATCGGCTGCAACATAGAGGTCTATGTGGACGACATGTTAGTGAAGACCGTCACTTTAGCTCAGCACGAGGCAGTCATGCCAAAGCTTTCGACGTCCTTCGACTATACCAGATGAAACTGAACCCAACGAAGTACGCCTTTGGTGTCGCATTAGGGAAGTTTTTAGGGTTTATGGTCCACCAATGTGGAATTGAGGCCAATCCAGACAAGATCAAAGCAGGCTTGGACATGGAACCCCAAAAAACCTTAGACAACTGCAAGGCCTTAATGGGAGGATCGAAGCCCTCAACAGGTTCGTATCTCTGGTTACTAACAGGTACCTCCCTTTTTCAAAGTTTTAAGGAAAAAGAGACCTTTTGAGTGTACCGAGGAATGCGACCAAGCCTTAACAAGATTGAAAGAGTATCTAAGCTCGGCACCTCTCCTTGTAAAACTTATCCAAGGGGACGAGCTCTAGCTCAACCTGTCCGTCTCTGACACTACCGTTAGCTCCGTGCTAGTCAAAGAAGTAGACGGGGTGTACAGGCCCATCTACTACACAAGAAAAACCCTCGTTGGCCCCAAGATAAGATATCCAGACTTAGAAAAAGTGGCCCTGGCTCTGGTCACCTCGACACGTAGACTTCATCCCTACTTCCAAGCGCATCAGGTAACTATGCTCACTGATTTTCCTTTGAAGTAGGTACTACACAAGCCCGAGGTATCCAGAAGACTGATGAAGTGGGCTATTGAACTCAGCGAGTATGACATACGATATGAGCCAGAACCTCGATCAAGTGACAGGCCGTGGTTGACTTCATCGTCGAGCTCACCCGTCCCCAAACTCTAGAGGCTCTATAGGAAACTTGGACCTGTATGTGAATAGCTCATCCAACGAAAAAGGTTCTAGAGCAGGTATTTTTCTGATCTCATCTAGTGGAACTAGATTTGAATACGCTCTATGCTTTGGATTTCAGACGTTGAATAACGAGGCAGAATACGAAGCACTGATAGCCGGTCTCAAGATGGCTAAAGCTCTAAAAATTCGAAAGTTTCATATCTTAAGTGACTCACAACTTGTAGTGAACCAAGTCACTGACGAATATTAGGCTAAAGACCAAAGGATGGTAAAATATTTGAAAAAAACACGTGAGCTATTGACCGAGTTTTAGTTTACTATTGAGCAAATACCCCGGTCACAAAATTTGAATGTCGATGCCTTGGCAAAGGTTCCATCCACATTCAAATCAAAGCTAGCTCAGACGGTAGCAATGGAGGTCCTACCACAACCCGCGACTACCGAGGTTGAGGTTTTGAGCACTCAAGAACACCCTCCATGTTAAATGGATCCCATAAATGGCTACATTAAATGTGAAGTACCCATTGATCGCCTCGAGGCTAGAAAGCTAGGATGAAAGGCATCAAGATACCTTATTGTCGATAGCATCCTATACAGACGAGGATACTCGCTGCCTCTCTTGAGGTGCCTCGACCTTGAGAAGGCCGACTATGCTATGAGGGAAATGCACGAGGGCGTCTGTAGAAATCACTCTGGCAGTCGCTCCCTAGCAGCGAAGATGGGTGCCGACGCCCGTGCTTTTGCTTGGCGGTGCGATTGTTGTTAAAGGCTTGCCTCAGTACCCAGACAACTGCCTACCTCCCTCACCCTGGTAGAGAGTCCCATGTTGGGGATGATACCCTAAACCTTTTGAAGGAATCGAATTCCCAGCGGAAGCGGTTGAACGCTTAATGCATTCAAACTAAAAATAAATTAAAGAATTAAAAAAAGAAAAAAGAATGGAGAGAAAATTATACTTGGAGCATAAATAATACTTAATAAATTAAAAAAATTAAAGGTAAATTAAATGTGGACTATGATAACATTATTTGGGAGAATTGTATCGAGCCAGTGGACTGCTGTTACGAGTTCAGGTCGATGATTGAGCTACAGTTTACAATGTTCAAGTCCCGGTATCAGCTCTTAAGGGAGCAATTCTAAATAAGTGAATTTCAATCTTGTACAGTTGAGTTCCCAGCTCCCTGTTCGAACAAATCCCCAAAAA
>JAOANK020000013.1:235304-248508 GCA_026257165.2 Telfairia occidentalis
TTAGTGGAGTGACCCGTTAGTTAACGAATGTTGATTAACTAGGTCAAAGAGTTTGGCCAGTTAATCTCGGATCGTTGAAGCTCATGATTTATAGGTTCATTAGATCCTTTGGCTAGCTCATATCAGATAACACCTTGGAACAGTGTGGTGAATGAATTTGAAGCGTTTAAATTCGGTTTGGGGAGAATATTAAATATATGCGATATATTTAACCTATCGACGTTTGATTGAGAATTAAACGATCGAAGAGAGTTGAAAATAATATTTAAATGAGATTTAAATGTTGCATATATGAATAGGAATTCATATTCGGAACAACAATTTTTTCGAAAATCGAGATCGGTAGCAAAATAATATTATTTTATTATTTGATAATAAAATAATTAAAATTAAAATTAAAATTGTTTTAATTTAAATTAATGTTTTTTTATTTTGTTTTAATTTTGGAAATTAAAATTGAAAAATTAAAAAAAAAATGAATAAAAAAAAGGGAAAAAAGGGAAAATGGAAATGGATGAATATCCATTTCCATTCTCACTTTGTACCTTACCTTGCCACCTCCATTTTGATTGCTACCTCAGCATGATCGAGTGGCAATCAAGGGTGAGGTAGTTGTGCATGATTTGCTCTATAAATTAGAGCTAAATTCGTACATGAGATGATTGATGCACATCAAGTAATTTGCTCCCATACTTGGTTGTTCATGTGTTGAATATTAACCAAGCATCACCTCTTCTCCTCCCTAATTCACCAATCAAGGGATCCCACCATCCCGTTCCAAGGCCAGAGAATAGCTAAGAAGACACTAGTGCTCGTCTGGAGCTTGTTCGTGATCCAATTCGCCGGAGATAGAGGGAGAATTAGAACTTCAAAGGTGAGTCTCCTCATTCTCTGTTTTTTCCTCTTTTAAGCATGAATTTATCCTTTTATTTGAGCTAATTAGAGTGCATAAAATCCTAATCCGCTGCATATGTATGTTGATACATCCTACATGGAGATGACTGCTTCTTTTGTTTTAGAGGAAGGAAGCAGAACTATTTTATTTCTCATCTAAGTCAACTCATAGGTATTGTCTCTCCTCTTGTGAGTTGTTTGTCGATCCTACTACCATGGTTCTCCTAATAGAATGTGACATTCATTTCAAGAACATTATACAAGATTTGGTCCTTGTAATGATTACCAATTGATAAGGGTATGGTACATGTAAGTGACACTTGAGTTTCTCCCCCTTTTTTATATGACTAGCAGAATATGGATTGGGATGCTTTTCTGTGGGTAAATTGAGAGCTACAACGAGTTTCTTTGATACCACGTTTTCACTACTTCCACTATCAATTATGACATTGCAAACCTTTCTTTGATACCACGCTTTCACTACTTCCACTATGTCACTACGGATGTGTCTCTGTTTTGGGAGTTTAAAAGAATTTTTTGGAAGATACATTATAACTGATGCCCATCATCTAGTTTAATTAGGTGGTATTTTCTTCACAATTTGTCTCTCCCTCGTCGTCTTCATCAAGAATTTCTACCATTCGTCTCTTGGGGTATTCATTAGACAAATGTCCTTGCTGACCACAACAAAAACATTTTCCAAGATTTGGCTGGTTGTAAGTATTTGAGTTCTTCTTGGATGTTGTTGGTTGTTGGATTTAGTTTTATACATGTTGTTTTGACAAGTTATCATTATTCTGTTTGGGATTAGAGGAGCTACCACCTTGGAACACACCTGAATAAGGAGTCGGATTCTTTTTTATTACATTATTGGAAAACTCCCAATTAGATTTTCTTGTTGATTGTCTATTTTGAACCTCTCTTGATCCTTCAATTTTGGCAGCCCATGAAATTTCCTAATTTAGGTGAAAAATTGGTTGTAGAGTTACTTTTTTTTGTATTTTTTGCCTTAGTCCCACTACACACTCTGATATTCTCTCATGTTCAATTTCTGATAGGTCGTGTGGCACTCAAACGATGAAACTCCTGTGTGGAGTCAGCCACCAATCTAATACCTTGTTTGAAGTGATGGTATTGACAGTATAGGAGTTGTTGATAATCAAGAGCTAATAACAACCTTTCCTTCATCAACTTCTGCTTTTGATTCCATATACATATAGGTCGTTCCTCACATCTTTGACGATGCTTTTGCAATTGATCTCACCATGCAAACGCTCCACTAACAAGCTTCAGAGCTACTAGCTTAACTTTCTTTTCTTCCAGCATGTTCATATGTTCAAAGAAATTCTCTACGCTATTAACCCAATCAAGGAAACCTTCAATATCTATCCTACTATTAGATGTTGGTAGATCAATTTTCACAGGATAATCGATCTACCAACATTCTTGGTTTTGTTGATGAAAAGGCTCCCTTTGTCTGTGATTTTGTTGATAATCTACCCTTCTAGGTTGTGCATTTCTTTGATTTTGTTGCAAGAAGTCTTCTTCCTCACTTGACGACTCTGAATCTTGGTAGTATTGTTCTATGAAGTTGACATTTATTTTGGTTTAGTGGAAAAAAATTCCTTTCATTACCAGCTTGATATCTTCTTGGTGGAGCAGGAAGGTTTTGATACATTCTTGGTTGAGGTATCTCTTGTTCAAGAATTTCTGGTCCTTCCCTTTCGATCAGTTCTTCCACTCTTTCTCGTGGTTTGGGTCTATTCTGGACATTTGGGGAATAGTAAGACTTTCTAATTGTCGAGAATTCTTTGTATGTCTTCAATGTTCTTGTTGATATTCTCTATTAGATCTTCCACCAATCGCAACCATTGAGTGGAAGTCTTAGATGACAACAATTCGGGAGATATCGATGATTCAATGTCGAATCGAGTCACGTCAAAATCGAACGTGTTAGTTTTCTTCCCAGCTATCAGGCCTAAGGATGTTTACAACGCGGGGAGGGGATCCTTTCCTCGTCCTCATCCTAGTCTCAACCCCCACTTTAATCCTCATCTCTATGAAATTTTCCATTAAATGTCGCAGGGATTGGAGCGAAGATTCGTGCGCGAAATTATTTTTTGTTTATCATTTAAAAAATAATAAAAAAAATTTCATGAGGATGCTCGATACCAGTTGGTGCAGACAAGAAATCTAAAGTTGGTTCATAAAGTGAAATATTATAGCCCTATACAATGTATTTATAGACGAAGATCCTAACTCCCAACCTAATAACTAACCTTAACAACTAGATAAAATAATTCTTTAATTTTAAAAGAATTTCAACCACTTAGTCTGTGAAGGAAAATTACAAAATAAGCTCAACTAAAATAATATAAATTCCCTTACCCCATGTTGAACTAAATATATATATATATATATTACATCACTTAAGATATGTGAACTAATTAAAATTAAAAAAAAAAAAAACTTTGAGACCAAAATTATACTTTTAACATTTTTTCTTTTAACAAATTGATAACATGACTTCAAGACTATGTATTAACGTGCCCATGTATTTAAACCACAAAGATCAATTAAGACGCGTATTGGGTGAGCAGATATTAAAACAAAAAAAAAAATAACTAAAAAATAAAATGGTTAATTTTTAGAAAATTTAGGGACTAAACTAATATCTTGATAGAAAATTATTTAACGTGGTCACCTTGTTATGGCAACTACCTATGAATATTTGGATGCATGAGTTAAATCTTAATTTAGTCTCACTCCAATATACAATAGTATAAAATCGTCAGACATATTGTTCCAATCTTCTTAAATAATTTCTTCATTTTAACGTTTCATGGACTATTCTTTTTTAAAATTTAGGGACTAAAATAAATATTTAGGAGAAAAAAATCAATTTTTACCCTTAAACTTGTTGTATCAATTTCTACTCTAAACAACTTTCAATTTCATCAAATTGCACCTCAAACTTAGATAATTGCCGCAATCTTAACCTTAAATTTGAAAAAGTATTGCAATTTTTACCCTCAAATAAATTTTTGTTCGAAAGTTTATAAAATAAAGTATTTTCATATGCATTTAATGAATTATAAAATATATGTATAATATAAAATTTGATAGTATTTCAAAAAAAAAAAATGACAGTAAAGCTAGATTTTTGTTGAAATTTTTAAATTTTGGCAAAATATTATTTTTAATTATTAATTTGTGTATTAATCAAACTTAATTTTGTGTAATATTTTGTTTTACTTAAATTAGTGAACTTATGAAGATTTTTATATTATTTTGTATTTAAATTAATGGAAATTGAGTAGTAGATAAACGTTACAACGCCTATCAAGTCTACATTTCAATTTGATGAAATTGAAAGCTTGGTGTTTAAATTGATAAGACAAATTTAGGGATAAAAATGGATTGGTTTAGGATATGTGAACGACAACAAACGAATAAATTTATTTCAAAATATATATTGGTTTAGGATCATCTAAAAATTAAAAAAAAAAATTAAAAAATTAGAAAAAAAAAATACCGGAAGATCGTGAGGCACAAGTTAAAATTTTTCAACTTTGAATTGGAAGATTATGGATAGCGCCTTATAATATTCTAATTTCAACATTTTCAGTTCGGCCATAATTTTTCCTTACATAACGATTGAAATCGACACTTTTTTTTGGAGATATCAGTTTGTCAACGTAATTGAGGCCTATTTTTCGTTTTCTTTCCCTTTTTGTTGGAGGTTTTTGGAGTGCAAAATGGCTTAAATTTTACCCCAATCTTTTATTTTGTTTCAAGAGAAATTTGTTTTATGATTGAAAAAAAAAACCCTTCATAACCACTTCCCCTAAAGTACCTCAAAAAAAAAAAAAAATTAAAGGTTAAACCAAAACTTTTCAGGCAAATTTTGAACCTAACTACATCCGTTAAAAAAATTTTCCACAAGTTATTTGGTCCCAACTTTGCAATATTTTAAAAGAACTAAGTATAAAATTCAAACATTTAAACATTAAGCACAAAATTGAAAATAACTACATCAAAGAATTTTCTATAACATAGCCAAAAATAAAATCATTATGAAAGGAAATCTAAGATATACAAACTCATGCATCCATGCAAACTCTGGATTACTACCCCACGAAACCCATAAAATGCTAATAAAAAAAAGAAAGAAAAGGGAAAAAAAACAGAGAATTATTTTGATCCCGAAACTTCTGCCCATAATGCAGCAATGAGTTGGAGAAAGGCGAATGCCAAGCCTGAAACCACCATTCTGATGGGTTTCCAAAGCAATAGCCAGAAAGCAAGACAAGATCCATAATGAAGTGTAACTGGGAAGTGGGCTAAACCACCAAATACATATTTAGTCAAATATTTGCTAAACCACCAAATATATATTTAGTCAAATATTTGCTAAACCATAGACAGAGACAGAGGAGAGGGGCCTAAGACAAGGATAAAATGCCAACAATTGCTATTTACAATGGATGATGGGCTATTCTTGGCTGAGATACAGCAAGTACTCTCACTCATTCCAAAGATTTAAGAAGCCTGAATAACGCTGCCGCTTCTCTGATCCGAGAGAACTCGATGCAGAAAGCTTGAACTTCGATGAATAGATCTTTGACTGCAACCAAAAGACCAAATCACTAAAATAAACCAACTGCGCTGCATATATCAATTGGTTAAGGCATTGATAAGTTTTCTTTAAAGGTTAAAAGTTCGAATATCCTTCCTAAATAAATAATGTTTGGTAGTAAACATAAAAATACCTAGATGATTTAGCATGTGGTAAAAATCCATTATAATAATTCTCAACATCACACAGGAGATGATACTTTCTTATTTCATAATCTGGACTGTTCCAATCACATTCCCGTATTTGTATCTCTAGTATGTCATTCCCGTATTGTATCTCTAGTATGTTGCACAAGTCACATTCCCGTATTGTATCTCTAGTAAGTTACACAGAACAAAGGCCATAGATGAAATCACAAATCAACTACTACAGAATAAAGTGAACATTCTTAGAAGTGAAAAAACATATAATCACTCTAATTCAAGCAACACGAGAGGAACTTACCATTTATGATGTTATTCCGTATTAAACTCTGTAGAAAAACACATACAAGTCGTACTAATCTGTTCTGCATGTACTTATCCTGGGGAAAAACAATAAGAAATAGAAGGGTCATATCTCAAGGATGTTTAAACTACATTTCAGCCAACAAAACCAGCACACTGCAATCAAAAAATTCGTCCTCCCTCAATGCTTTACTAAATACAAAAGACTTTTGAGAATCAAAGCACAAAGGTGCTCTTACAGATGAAAATAATTAAGAAAACATAAAATACTAATGACCAAAATAAAACTCTTCCTTTCGTTACCCATAGTAGAGTCTTCTATACAATATTAATGTCACCTCAACAGTTGCTCTCCAATATAGAATTCTTCTGTTCGGTCAAAGTTACACTCGGGAAACAAGCATTGTTATGGGCAATGGGCACATGAATAATATGGAAGGAAAGGTATAGGAAAATTTTAAGGCAGAGTAGAGTGAGGAATTTGGTGTTCCCTCTCTAAAACACTTCCGTTTGTTCCTTTTTTATTGACATCAACTGGAAAGTGTTATAGTACTATTCCTTGGCTTGGATTCCCTAGCGCCCATTTATTTATTTTTTTAATGAGCAACCAACTTTGATTACTAAGATTAAAGAACCAAGTACAAAGAGAGACCGAAAATGAAAAAAAAGAGTCCAGCCAAAGGGGGAAGAATATCACTCATAACATTTAGAAAAAAACCCCAACTTTTGGTACCAACACAAAAAGATAAGTTACAAAATAAACCACAAAATAGTAAAGAAGCCAGCCTACCCCTCCCCTAAAAAAGAGTTCTAAATGTAAAAGTGATTGGGAGAAAATGTATTGTCTTATTCAGTATGAGAAGGTCTCTATATATAGGTACATAAGATAACCCTAATCTAACCTTAAAGGATGTACAATTACTATTAAGGACAAATATATAATAACACATATATATACATATCATAACACTAAAACACCTCAACCAGCATCTCACAAATACTTGATCTGTACACCGGCCAAATTGAACCCTACCATCAACGCCTTCACACTCATGGGGGCAAAAAGACATAACTACAATAAATGATTTAGATCCTCAACTTCACTCCAAAAAATAACACGTCAATTCGAGCCTAAGACACAAGAGGATAATAACCCTTCCCCGTGCAACCAAATGGACGAGTATGGTTCCTAGAACCATTATGATCCTTATCCTTACCATTTTCATCTTTAAAGAAAACGGTTTCCATCTCAAAAAAAAAAATGAAGTAAATTCAAATGAGAGAATTGAGTTCATAGATGTATGCACATCTTCAAGGGGCTAACATATACAAGACAATAAGAAGTCTCAAATGTTATAAACTCAAAAGTATAGGAGAAGTACTTATTTTAATACTCTCACACGATGATATACAATTAGTGATATATGTGTGTATGCACATCTTCAAGGAGCTAACACTTACCGGACAATTGAACTTAAAAGTCTCAAATGTTATAAACTCAAAAGTATAGTAGAAGTACTTACTTTAATGCTCTCACATGATGATATACAATTAGTGATGTACATATGTATGAACTCAGAGGGAAGTTCAACAGCTGTTGTTAGCCTGTTGACAACTTCCATAGAGTGTAAACTCATGTCCATATTAACAAGCACAGTAAAGTACCTGCAATTAAAAGGTGTGATAATAATAAAGAGAAAAAAGGACGGGAAGAAATTATCTCAGGAAATAAATAAAAAACGAATCAACACATGGACGGAAATCCGTACTCTGCAATTTCGGGAGAATTAATCAGTTTCTTTAGAACTTCAACTGCAATAAGAGGATTGTTTTCCACCATTTCCTAATGATACGAAGAGGATTTTACAAAGATGAGGCAGAACATCTTTTCTACTTAAATCAACTGAGATAATGCAAACACATACAGGTAGCTTTCGTGGTGTCAGTCCACAGTGATATACAAGCTTGGGGTCACTTGCCAACTCCAGCACCACTTGCTGATCAACCAAAGAATAAACCATGAGTCATTTCATCCTTTGGGATTTATTATGTAAGGAACAAAATTCATGCATCAAAGTAACTGAAGAAGTACTAGCACCTCTTGTTGGGCAGGTATAAGAGGTCCCTTCAGAGCACTTGCAATTAAGTCCCTCACTGCTGCACTCCTACTAATGTCAACACACATTCCATGGTCCCATAAAACTTCATGATGATCGTCAAGGTTCAACCACACTAACTGCAAAGGAGCTTTGCAAAGTATAAATCAGGTGTGCTCTAATCTACTTAGGTTAGCTAAAAAAGAGAGTTAAAATGTGTCTCACCTCTCCATTCTGTGTTGGAAGCCTTGGTGGAAGAGGCCGAATCCACTCCGGGCTTAATCCTTCAAGTGACAAATTAGACAATAACCCCAGCAATGTCTCATCTCTCTCTCCAGATCCCAATTTAGGTACAACTCCAGGTAGCAGGTCAAACCTATGATGCCCGACATCATATAAATAACAAAATGATAAGTTAGTGCATTGGCTAGGTTTAAGTTCAACACAAAAAACAATGATGCGAGAACTCAAAAAAGGGGTGATGGGAGAATTTATACTCTGCGGAGTTTGCATCACAGCCCAACGGGACATCAGGGACTGGCACCACATTTCTCACTGAACCGTCTTTTGAAAAGCAATCAAATGATTGAGCTTGGACTTTATCACAAAACTGTTGCTGCAACTGCTCTAACTGAGGGAAAGCCTGAATAAAATAAACCTTAGGCATCAAATAGATATTACAAGTTTAATTCTCCCCACAGTAGAATTTGTGGGCAGAACTCTTGAGGATCTTCCTATAGACAAATTATAGGAGAATTCTGTTCACGTTGTTGTAGGTGTCTTACATGCAATGAAGGATCAAAACCTTTAATGTAATCCGAGGCAGACTGTTTCAGGAACTGCAAGACAGACATCCCCATCATGACTTATATAAGGAGAATAATATAAAATGAAAATTAGCATAGGTATGGAGCTATATACAAAAATAATATTAGAACAATGGTATTAGGCATAGACTCAACAAAATCTACCAAAACCATCCAACATATGCTGGCAGTCCACATCGAAAAAGTAACAGACTAGGTACACAGTACAAGACTCATCTTCACAAGGGATTAAGAGAAAACTAAGTTTTCTTTTTGAGTAATAATCTAATATATAGTTTCTCTGAAATCCATAATAATACAAAATGATAGAAGAAAGAAAAGGATAACCTAGAGTATAGCACATACCAAAATCTGTTAGGGATATGCAAAGCTTCCATGTGTTGGCGTCATTTTAAAGATGACAAATTCGTAGAAGGTTTTGAGTTACTAAATGACGAGCTAACCACAGCTCCAGTCTCAGTCTTACCTAGTTTTTCATAAACTTTTTGCCGTAAAGGTTCATGCTTTTCCTATCAGGATAGGAGGAAACCTAAACTAGGTAAAAATGGAGCACATATAACCAAGAAATGTATTTGAGTGTCACGGTATTAGCCCTAAAACATGGGAATATTATTTGTTATAACAGGTATAATTTGTTGATCACCAATCTTTATGAGACCAAAATTCACATGCAAGCTAGGTGAATAGCATTTATACAAATATTTGATTTTTTTTCATCAAGCATAAGTCTGGAATAACCAATAAGGTAGTTGAGACATTAAGTAGTAGATTTCAACTACTTTTCATTATAGGTGGAGAAAATTATATCATTTAATAACTTACCTGAACTATATTCAACCGATGGAGACTTTGCTAACATTTAACGTAGGTTTAAAAATGGTCAGAGTATGTAAAGATTACAGCATGACGGATGGATTATTATTTTAAAATGAAAAATTATGCATACCCTATGCGCTCCTTCGACAGAAAATTTCAGTGAAAATACATACAGGAGGATTGGGAGTACACTTTGGCCTTGATAAGAAAAAAAATTATATCAGTTAGTTCTCAATATTTTTAGCCTCAATTAAGAAAGGATATCAACAACTGTGTGCAGAGATCTCCTATATGACAGGTCTGTAAAACAGACTCAAAATACTAGGGTTCACATCTTTTCCAATACAAAAGAATATTTGGGAGAACCTCACGATATATTGTGTTGGGACACCCTAACATATATTGTGTTGGGACTCCCTAACACTCTAATGGGGAAACGATCCAATTTATGTTGTAGATCAATTTAGTAAAGTGACACATCTTATTCCTTCCAAGAAAACAATGAATTTGTGCATATAATAAATCTATTCTTTAAGATAAATTGTTAACTTGCATGGAATCACACAAAATCAGTTACAAGCCAACGTGATACTAAAATCTTAAGCCATTTTTGGAAGAATTTGTGCAAAAAGTTTGATGGGCAATTAAAATACAATACAACTTGCCACCCTTACCCTAAAACTAATAGTCAAACTGAGATAATTACTAGGACACCAAAAAATTTAATTCCATGCCTCAGAGGTGGCATGCTGAAGAAATGGCATCTGTGTGCCAAAAAACTTTCAAAGTAGTATAGACTAAATCTCCTCATTTAACTATTCATCTAATATATTTGCCTAGTTCTACAAATTTAAATCTTGAGGTTGAAGCCATAGCCCATCATATCATGAAGATGAGGTATTTGGCCATTAAATAAAAAGTTGCAGCAGCAGCAACAACAAAAATGAGGCAACAAGGAGTTCCACGTGGGAGGAGCTTGTCATGTTAGATTTAAGAAAAAAAAACCACCACTTGATCTCAACATCTCAAACGTGTTTAATATTTATATTTAGTTACCCATTACCCTCCAGACAATAAATTATCCTGAACTGGAAAAAAGAACTCACTTTCAAGTTCAAGATGTGGTGATTCATTCCAGATACCATAAAAAGAAGATAGAAATTCCACTAATTGTGATGTAGAAAGATCCAATTGAAAATGTGGTAAGTATGCACTCTTCTCTCTTTCTTTCTCTCCTCCTCTTCCTCCTCCTTCGGCGGCCAGACATCTCGGTTAACTTCATCTTTGCCAAGTTTCTGATTTGACTTCTCTCTCGTAAATTGTGAAAGTTTTTTCTTGAGTCTTTTTACTACTGATATTTGAAGATCATGGAAATCAAAAGTTGCCTCATTGATAGAAGTTTTTTCTACATTCGGGTTGAAAATGGATCATAATGTATTAACGATGTGAAAAGAAAGTCTCAGATAGTTTTACATCCTTCTCAATTTCCTTGGTTTGAAATGCATATTGTCAACATCCTCCAGACTCCGTTTCAGCAAGTTTCCTTCCAACAAGCTCGAGATGAATTTGGTACTTGAAGGGTTCGAAGTTTTCACTTTCGATCCACTTAGTTTTTAGAATGTGTGGTATGGCCACCTTCAGGGGGAGAAAAAGTGTGATTGTTCCTACCAAAAACGGAAAAAATGGGTGGCTTCTTTTCTGGGAATTGCTGCATTTTTTTCAGTGGGAAAGAATTTGGAAAAATCTCTGTAAAAAAGACTGAAGAGGACGTTCATGTTAAAGAAAAACTGACTATTTCCCGTCCTTTTGTAGAAGTTCTCAAAAAAGGAGTAGTCTCTCAATACTCAACATCATCGCTTGTGAAAAGTCCTCCTTGTTCCGGGTGAGGAAGAATCAAAAAGTACTTGATAACGATTGGGATAAAATTTTGGTCGTAACAAGATGTGGTGCTCATGATGATTGGAAGGAAATTTCAACAATTCTAAAAACAAAGTCTTCCATGAAATGCAGCATTAATCCGTTTATGGATGATAAGGCCTTGTTGAAAATTAGGGATGATAATATTCTGAGTAAAGAGATTATTAATGGCAAATGGGAATGAATGGGGAATTTTCATCTCAGGATTGAAAAGTGGGATTTCTCTAAACATAGTAGAAAGGAGGTTATTTCTTGCTATGGAGGATGGATTTGTCTTAAAGATTTACCTTTGAAATACTGGACAAGATCTTGCTTTGAGGCAACTGGTTTCTACTTTGGTGGTTTATTGAATTGCTCTTTGGATTCTTTGAATATGATCAATTGCAATGAGGCTTTGATTGAGGCAAAGCCAAACTATGTGGTTTTCTTCCCGCAAGTGTGCCAATTTCTGATCCAGCTTTAGTGAGCTTCTCTGTACGCATTTCCAATCATTGTTAAGTCTTCTCCCCTCGATGTTGCATCTGTTCGAATTTATCTTGAAGATTCATTGGATCCTTCTTTATTCCCGAATAGAGTTGATCGTGAGCATATTCTCACTATTACAGAAGATGAATAGTCAGCAAAAGTAGTTTTTACAGCATTCTTGAACACTTTGAATAGGGAATGTGAAGCGTCTTCCTTAGTTGGTGATCAGTCAGTTGACAAGACTCTCATTTGTGCGTCGTCTAAATCTCTGGTTGTTTTTTATGTCGGTTTATCTTCTCCTGTTGATATTCAAAATTCTATTACTAAGGAAGGAGAAAATGGTACGACTTTTGAGGTATCCAATACTTCATTTATTGATAGCCCGGTTATAGGCAAGCAAAAGGAATTAATTTTGGAAAGAAATCATCTATCCATTAATGATTCTCTCTCTTCTGATCAGCAGGATAGTTACGAGGTGATTATTAATGATTCCTTTAAACCATTAAAAGGAAAAATTAATAACAGTGATACAGCTCTTTGCAACCCTTCGATTATATCTTCATCTTTTGTAAATATTAATGAAAGTAATTGGGCCGTTATCTCTCCGTGCAATCCAGAATTAATGTTGAATTCCAGAATCTTCTCATCTCCTTGGACCGTTGGGTGTCACAATCGCACTTCAACGAGGCTCACAAAGCGATTGTGCGGCACTTACTTTCACCCTCAAGTAAGTCAGCCAACTGAAACGGGACTGTCGATGGCACAACAGATCTATCTCGCAACCTCCACCCACGTTTTCGGAAAAATGGTTTTCGAAAACGTGGTCAGAGAAAAAGTTTTAGAAAACGTTTGAAAGACATTTTTGAAAGCTCGTCGCAGGTATAAACCAATATAAAGAAAGCCACGGCTTTATAGCATGCAACACTGGTAGAAAGGTTTGTCAACTCGTCGCTCCCCCTATAGTATATTATTGAGAATTTTGAGAATGACAGCTAGAAACATACAAAGTGGCAAGGAGTCACTTGCAACACAAAATACAAGGAAATGTGAGAAACATACAAAGGGGCGAGGAGTCACTCGCCACATACAAAGGAAAGCAATTAG